>JAHWFO010003935.1:1102751-1183882 GCA_023313115.1 Rhysida immarginata | reverse complement strand
CGAACGTAATATGTAGAAAATGTAAAAAAGCTCGTATTTTCTTTCCTTTCTCATTTCCGAACGTATCACATGCCATATGTTGTCATAGTTCTAAAGACCAAGTGACTGCCAACCCCGCAAATCCGACCCCAATGGAACAACTGGGCCCAAACTTCAAAGTAATGTAGATCTTGCCTAGAGAAATCTGGATACTGAATTTCACGCCTTTACGTACTTAAATAGCAGGTAGATATGTTGTCCTCTCTGAATCCCACCCCCGTAATTTCGACCCCAGTGTACCAATCAAAACCAAACTAAATAGTGGAGACAGGAAGCTACATTTCGAATTTCAACCTTCTATCTCAAAAAATGTAGAAATTATGAAGGGGTACACAGTTAAGACATTATAAAACCAATAAGTAGGTTTATTCTTTCGCTACTGAATAATATAGATTATGAGCAGTTGAGCAATCGTGCGTCGACAAAGCGATTTCACGTGCGCGCGCCGATGTCAGTAATGCCTTAAAAGATGAACAGAACGTAACAATGTATTCCTTCTTGATAAATCGATTGTTATATGACATGCCATTATCTTGATATTATTTACACTCGCTGTTTTAGCACGTGAATTCGACTTGAAGGGGTCCACGAAAAATTCTGAAAAGTTGATACGGCCGAGCTAAGACTTTGATGGTCATATTTCTGAAAACGGAATTTGAAAAAGTTAATCCGTTTTCAAGTTATCGTGCAAACGGCGGACGGCCGGACGGATAAACGTACAGACCATTGTTATAAGTAGCTTTTATGCTAAAGCTCCTAATAAAGGAGAACATGCGAGTTCGTGACGGAAATAGTTTTGCATTGTTGTTGCATGTTTAAGCATTGTTGGCGCTGGCTTGAAGCGTAGCCGGAACTGAAAAGTCATCTGACCATTGTTGTCTGAAAAGTCACCTGACCATTTTTATTCAACTATAAATAAAGGAGAACAGGGAGTTCGTCACACGAAACAATTTGAATGTGCGAGCTTTGCAACAATCTGAAATGAATTTTAAATGTGCGAGCTTTGCAACAATATTAATTGAATTTGAAACTGATTACCGCGCAAACGGCGCGCAGATAAAATCTTGTTGAATAATGAAGAGTAACTTGCTTAACAGCTTAGTGGTACGATGTAATAGTTTGACAAAAATTGATGGCGTTCGCGTAAAAACAGATCACCAAATTTATTTTTCAAATTCTAAATCGTTAATAAATACAGATTCAATGTGTTTTTTTTCAAAATTTGTTGAAATCGATTGAGAACATTAAAAATATTCATTTTTTTATTAAAAACGTATTATTATTATTATTATTATTATTATTATTATTAACCCCATTTTGGGCCTCGGCCTGTTGGGGGACAACACCGGGTTGTTTCCCTCCGATTTATCCGTTGGGGTACTCCTCCTCATGTTGTTACATTATTATTAAAAAAACAAACAATTATTTAAAAATTATTATTATTGTTATTTTTTTTTTTAAACAAAATTTTTTTTCTCATTCTTTTATGTTTTGTTCTGAAATATATACGTTTTACTTATCTTTAAAATTTCAAACAGATTTGAAAAAATTAGCTTGAGATATGAGTTTTTAAATCAAAAGTACCAAAAATGAATTTGTTTATAACTTTTTAACAAATGGAAATTTTTCAAAAATATTTTGGGAATTTTAATACTCCATTAGGTACTACCAAATTTCACGACATGTTTGTTTTTGAGGGGCCCACTTCAGGAATTCTTACCCTTTAACCTGAAGAGATTGTTCATTTACAGTATGTTCATCTGTTCTGATATAAAAATTAGTGGGGATACATTTGATAGTCTGAAACATAAAGCTAACAGAAGTAATAAAAGTTTTTATTACTTTGATAGGTGAATGGAAGCAATTTTTTAGAACATTCAATAACCTTTCTATCCATAATGTAGAGATCACATTATTCCAACAGTAAATAAATTGCCTCAAACATTTGCATAGTTACTAATACCAGAAAACTCAATCACTTCTTTAAAAAAAGCTTATTTAATAGCAATTTCCCCCCCTCCTTTCCTAAATCCATAATTTAAGAAGTTTAATTTTTTAGAGATCACAGTTGAACAGTTTTTAATCACTGGGGCGGAGAAGGTTTTTTTTTTAATTTCTTTCTTTTTTTAAAAAAATCATACAATTTCTAAGGAGATAATTTTATTTTTTTTTGCGAATTGGCTCTGAAAATAATATTTTTTTCTTCTTTTCTTCTTCGTAAATTGAAATGAAAATTTTCAAACACTGCCTTTCAACTTTAACGAATCGTTTCTTTTCATAATTTTTTACCCGTTTCTTCTTTTTCTTTCCGCTGAGTAATTCCTAATTAAAACAGGGGAAAAGGCCAATTAGCTCGTGGAGAGAAAAAACAGGTGCACTTCCACTCTCCTCCCCAACCAATGCCTTCAACCCCCACCTCCCCATTTTACTATTTTTTTCCCTCTTTTGTCCTGTGAGGGGAATTTATTCTCCACACCCCCTACTCCTTTTCCTTATCCCGCCGTCGGTGCGCCGAAATAATAGCCAGTTCCGTGAAACACGTGATCAGACGTCACGCGCCACTAACTTTGCCTCTACTGTTCACTTAGAGACATCATTTACGTGGACGACTGTAACGTCTGCCCAACATTAATCTGTATCCTAAATGGCGGTTAAGAAATTGGGATTCTTTCATAAAATACAAACCTTTAAGGAGAAGCAAAATTATAGGCACGTAAAAAGGGAAGTAACATTGCGGGGGAAGGAGGGTTTAAAAGCCGTTTACGGGGAAAAATTCACTTCCAAGCGTTTCACATAAAAGAGAGTGTTTTAATTAGATTTAACATTATCGCGTTAGTATAACAGCTTGGACCAGAAAACGAGCTGATCTGCACTTGGGACTTCTCTTTCATAATTGAAATCTACTGACGTCAGTGGCAAAAGAAAGTCTTTCTGGGATCCACATTGCATGCACCGTATGCTGTTTATAAATACCCTAGCTGATATCCCCGGCGTTACTCGGCATTTTTGTTTGATGAAATTTTGCAATATCTGAATGTGAATATACAGTAATGAAAAAGTCTTAGAATTAATATACCGGTCTAATATCTCGAAAAATATACGTCTTGTCAAAAAAAGAAAAAATATGTCAAATATTTTTTGAATGCTATTTAATAGCGCCAAAATCAGCCCCCTGCACTCCTCGTTGTGGGTGGGGCGGGGGGGGGGGGGCAACTTTAAAATTTCAAACGGGAACCCCCAATATTTTTTGCAGATTCGGATTCTACGGAAAAAATTTCATTAATTTTACCCGAATTTTTTTTTAAATTGGCACTGAAATTGCAAAAGAGTCAAACTAGTGCAAATATCTCGAGAAGTCCCCTTCAAATCAAAAAAGTACCCAATATTTTTTGAAAGCTACCATATTTAATAGTGCTAAATTGAGCTCTTCACACCTTTTCAGGGGGTGGGCGGGGGCAACTTTGAAATTTTAAATGGGGAACCCCTATTTTTTATTGTAAAGGGAATCCAAAGGGAATAGAAAACGTTGTTATTCCTGGGTTACGCTAAAAGTAGTTTTCTTTGATTTCCGGAGACTAATTACTGCGAGAGCAGTACTCAGAATAACGGACAAGCATTTTCCCCCTTAGATCGTTCAAATTATTAGAAAGTATTTTTCCGGAGACATTCAAATTAACACTGTGACGGGCCCTAAACGAATTATACCAATTGACGGATCAAAACCTAACCGGGTTAAGAAATTAATTATTCTAGATAGAATATCAAAAAGGCGCTGTAGTACACAGCGATAGGCCGCATATTCGGTGTAGCGAGAATATGATGCGGTACATCTAAAAACAAAAGGCTTAAAAGCGATGAAAAGAGGTAGTCTTCATACGGATAAATATGCGTAATATAGTGATATTAAAATGGAGAATAGATCGGAGACCAACGTAAAATATAATTAGTTAAATCAAAAAAGAAAATTGGTAATCACAATTTTTCTTACAAAGAAAACCAACTGGCCTCTAACTCGTACCCTGCAATCGACTGGATTCTGTAGAATGGATGAATTTTTTCTTTCCACTTAACCAAACCTCATCTAACTATTGCATAACAATAGAGACTAGCCTGATATAAATCCATGGAAAATTATCAGTTCAATAGCATTCTGTGGTCCAGCGACAAGTCCTGATTCTGTTTAGGGCAATCACATCGAGCCGGACGACTTAGTGAAAGGGGCACTTCCATCGCTGATCCTCAAGAAGTATTCTTCTCTTAACCGCCTGGTATGACAAGAAGACTGAGTTGGTTATACAGGGTGGATACAAAAATGAGCCCCCCCTCCCTTTTTATTTTCGTAACCGAAGCAGGTATATCAATTTTGATGAATCCAATGAATAGGAAGTTGTGGGCGACCTATCCCATGGTGCACTTTTCATCATCCCAAATATGTAAATTAGGACACATTCAAATCTTATTTTAAAAACTGTAACAGATACACGAAAAATTCCAATTGAAGACTCGTTGTTCATCATGGAATTCCGAACAAAACAAAAAAAAAATTCCAAAATCCGATGAACGGATCACCGATAATCACATGTTGAATTTATTATTACTTCCCTACGCACTTCACAAAGACTTTTGAATGTTCAACATGCAAATCAAGAAATTACCAAAAATTACCATAATAACATTCACTTTCATGAGGAAAAGCAAATAAAAGGCATGTGTCAGCATACACAAGACAGAACAATTCCAGGATGGCAAGCTACACTGTTCCTGAAATGGTCAACATGATCTTCTGCTTTGGATTGTTGGTGAGCCGTTCATCGGATTTTGGAATTTTTTTTTGTTTTGTTCGGAATTCCATGCTGAACAAGTCTTCAGTTGGAATTTTTCGTGTATCTGTTACGGTTTTTAAGATAGGACTTGAATGTGTCCTAATTTGCATATTTGGGATGATGAAAAGTGCGCCATGGGATAGATCACCCACAACTTCCTTGGATTCATCAAAATTGACATGTCTGCTTCGGTTACGAAAATAAAGGGGGGGGGGGCTTATTTTTGTATCCACCCTGTATATTTATATCATCGTCCACCAAAATGTGAAAAAAAGATGTACCTTGTGACAATACCCTTCATTAACATAGTACCAAATATCATTTTTCATCAAAACAACCAGACACTGCAGTTTACATCATGCAAACTTTGAGAGATATACGAATCTGGGACTGGCCTGATGTTTTTCTGACTTGTTTCTCAAGAAGCATGTTTGGAATGCAATGGGAAGGCCCTTCCAATCATACCAACCTCCATCTAGAAATCTTCAACATGTACCTCACCACAGGTTTATCTTCACGTTTCGATGCCATCAAAGATAAAAAAAAAAGTGAGTTTTCATGTTATGTGGGTCGTTTGACTTGATAAAGTCATTTGGTAGATTTCTATGAGTTGTTGCAAAAATTGATTTTTCCATGTGATGAACTCTTCAACTTTCAGCCAGAATCCACGTGTAGGTCACGCGATACATTCGGTTAAAGCGAGAGATGCAGCAGTTACCACAAAAGAGATTGTTGTTCCACCAAGACAACGCATTCACACCGATCAAAAATCTCGATGGGAAAATTGAACGAATTAGGATTCCAGTTAATTCCTCAACCAGGCTTGGCCCCATGTGACTTCTTCTCGTTTCCAAACTTAAAAATTTAGCTCGGTGGGGGGAAAAAAATCTTGTCAAATGATGTCGTCATCACCGTCGTTAACGAATAATTTGCAAGCTTTTTCGAAGGGATGAAAAAAAAAAATTGGAAAGTCGCTGGACCAAGTGTATAGCCCTAAATGGAGACTATGTTGAATAATAAAAAAAGAAATTTTCCAAAAAATATGTACCAATTTTTACCTTATTTATCAAACGACCCTCGTATTTGTGGTCACACGTCACTGAACTTGGTTATTAGCCTCAAATAACCAACTTCCCGACTAAATTTTTGTTAGTTGGCGAACATCACCATAAGGTTTGGACATAGTCATGATGTAATATTTTCCGATTTCCACTAGTATTATTCCAATTAAAATCTAGTTCTTTTGTTAATAGTCAATTGAAATGGAAGGCCCTTTTATCTATGACCTTACGGTGATTTAAATAGATTTCTTACTCAGTCAATCTTTCATTTACGAGGGAGGATCGAAAAGTAACGCACAACAATTTTTTTACACTCCAGAGCTCGCACCATCTGACTATCACTTCTTCGGACCAATGAAGAAATTCCTAGGAGGCCAACGTCGAAGATGTAAAATCAGCCATGCGCAGGTGGCCATACAACCAGAAAACGGAGTTTTATGAACGAGGTGTATTGAATTTGGTGCCACGATTGGAGAAATGTGTCGAGAGACTTGGTGCCTATATCGAAAAATAGGTAAAATCCGCAGCTTTCTTGTGCATTGTTTCATTTTTGCTTATTATTAAAAATGCTGCCACAAAAAATTGTTGTGCGTTACTTATCGATCTTCCCTCGTAGATTATTTTTATACTTATTTTAAAATAACTATAAGTTTGTTCATAAGTCATCTTTCTTTTACATTTTATGTACTCAGTAGTTCTTTTTTTTCTGTGAAACAATAAGTACCATTAACATAGCAAATGTCCTTTTTTATTCTTCTTAATCACAAGTGCTTTTTTTAGGATGGTAATGAGTGTCACTTTAGATGAGAAAGAAAATAAGATTTTACAGCCCTTTAAATAAAAGATTTAACAAAGAAAAACAAGACTCAAGTGCCATTTGCGAGGAAGGAAGAAGCGAACGATAGGAAATCCTATTAAAAGAAAAAGAATTGCATTTATTTGCACGGAAGTAATAGGAGGGGAAAGGTAGGAGGATTTTTTCCCCCTAAAAACCTCTACATAATGTTAATTTAGTGACGGCTACCAGGATTTAATGAATAAAATTATCGGTCTTAGCAAGTGAGAGAGAGTGTCATTTACTTAGGGCATTTGCTTAAACTCGTTTCCATCCTTGCTGCCTCATCAGCCAATGATAAGACGTCTTCTTACGGGTCCACATTCCTCCCTATCGTCTCCGTTCTCTCTTCTTTTTTCGCCTCCCTTCCTTGTCTAGGCGATTTACTGTATTTTCTATCTCCTCCCCCCACCTAAGTTGTTTTCCGCTGCGGTCGACTCTGGGTCCTTTGTTGCGGCGCTGCTGACGTGGCGGAAGGGCGCCGTGACTAATGCCTCCGTGCGCCTTCCACCATTTAGTCTGATACATGCTTCCGGTGGTAAAGGTTGGGTTTATCAGAAGGAGCCATAGTCTCAGCTCATTCAGCTCAACAATTAATCACGTTATTCGGACGAATTTATGAGAAGAGTCTTTTTTTTTTTTGAGGAGTAGATGAATTGCATCGCACACGTAAAGCTTGTCGCCTCGTGAAATATAATCCCTGTCGGAAATTTGATATTTTTGTTAGTACACATGGCAATCCATTTACATGTCCTTTAAAAAAATGTCTGTTAGCTTCATTTAGAAGTCCCTCTTCTTTTTTATGCTTATGAAAAAGTAAAGTATTATTAAAATTTGAAATGTTTCTCACAAATCAGATATAAAACAGTTCTAAACCGATTAACACATTATCCAGCTCTACGCAGTTTCAGGTTCGTGGACAATTAATATTCATTAAAAGCTATAGATAAACGCTTCTGAGGAAATGACAGAACAGACTGACTGTGCAAGAGCAGTCGACACCTCAACAACAAAAATATAGGCATAGTTAAGCAACATGCTTAAACATACAGGCAGGGAAGTTGTGGGTGTGGGTGCAGGAGGGACGAGTCTTTGCGTCTCCGAGCGAAAACGAAAAGGATTTTCATGAGTATTTTGATACTTTATTTAATTTTTTAGTACTGTACTAATCAAATGTAATTAGGCATTATCAATTATGCAAACAATTTTCATCCCGTGTATCTCTCTCCAATAGCAGTATGGTGTCGACTTTCTGCTTTACCACTTTGGTTCTATCAGGAAACCAAAAAAGTTCTGTCGCTTTACCATAGAGTAGAGATGATGCGCGGATGCATTTGCATTGCACAGCTCGCATATAAGGTTTGCTCCCCGAGGAGTTTCTCAGTGCTCGATTTGGTGTTTGGTGTGAAGAACAGCACTTTCGAAATATCTATGAAAAGTACCGTTATTCAAACGTGTTTGTTATACGAATTCAAACTCGGTACATTCGCTTTCGAAACATGCCACAAATTATGCATTGAATTTGTAAACACTTTGAGGCTGAAAAAATTACAAAAAACAGATGAAAAAAAGAAAACGAAAAGCAGACTTTTAAAAATCAACTCACCAATGCATAGATGGACTGAAAAAAGCAAAACTGTAGAAACAAAACGTACCAAACAAACAAAGATGGTTCCAAAAATTCCATTCCGGTGACGAATCGTTGGATAACCTACCACGATCTCGTAGATATCAGCTGTTATTGTGGACCACAAGTTCCTTCCACAAGGCCGAACTATTACGGCAACATTCTACATTCGGCAACTTGAACGTGTGCAGGTTTCCTTGCGTCGCAAACAGCCAGCATTGATGAACAGCAAAAGCTGCGGTTCTTGCAGGACAAATGACAAACCACACAATGACCCATAATGCGATTACCGCTCCGGAATGGAAACTGCTATCGCGTCCACCTAGTTATTTCACCAAGCAATTATCACTAATATCGTGCTCTTTGCATCCACATGCGAACGAGATAATTTCATGATGATACAGAGATTAAATCTGAGGTGGTCCAATTTCTGCCTCTAAAGACAGGACATTTTACCAACACGGTATACATAAGCTTGTATCACGTTGGTAAAAGGTTATGGAATGTAATAGTGACTATTTCCATGACTAAAAAACCTTTTTGTCATACATCTACTGTGTCTTGGCGTTTCAAAAGCGACAGCACTTTTTTAATTATCTAGTATATTCCGAAACTGAGAATAAATTTAACAGTCGCTTAACAGAGCCACTTCTGAATTTGCAATATTCTTATACGGAAAGTGGAATCTGATACTCCGTGAACTTAGGTATATTCACTTAATTGTTGGAATCCTCGCTTGTTGTCTAGTTCAGTGAACAGTAACATAAAAAAATCTCTAAACACATTATGGCGGGAATGTTAACAGGCAAAGCGTCACTTTTTCATCTCCGTCTTATGATTTTCACCGAAGAGTCGCAAGGTAAGAGGCGACAAAACAAGCAAAAAAAATGGATTCCATTAGATTTCAAATTATTTAAGAGGAAAGATCAAAAAGTAACCTTAAATATTCTTTATTGACAAAATATAAATACATACAAATGAAAACATATCATTAATTTTCACTACAATTCCCTCCGCGTTCAATGCATGTGCACGAGAGCTTCGATTCCGCGATAAAAAAAAAATCTATTGGTTGACTGCACAACCATGCATGCACTGATTTGTCAACTCGTCATCCGTAGAAAATTTCTTGCCACCCAGAGCCTCCTTAAGTGGTGCAAAAAGATGATAATCACTCCGCGCGAGGTCAGGTGAAAAAGGGGAACATGGAATGCACTGAAAGTGGAGATCCGAAATCTTTGCGACCGTTGCGCCAGATGTGTTTTGAGGTAACAACGCATCAGAACTGAGTAAACCTTGACGTTTGACCTTACTTCGGGTTTCAAATGGATCGCAAGGAGGTCACAATACAACTCACTGTTGATCCTGTGGGCATATAATGCTCTTCACCGATCCCAGAAAAGCGTGAGGCATCACTTTGCCAGAGTGGCTAGCCAGATCGGTCACACTTGTCTCACAACTTTTGAATTTTGTTGCAATGATTAACATTTTCCCCGTACTGCTGTTGCGTTTTTCGTTCAATATCAATTGGATTTTCAACTTCAATGTAATCAGGTATTGATAAAAATAAGCCTAACAAAAACTAGTACCAATGTTATTTCACTGAAAAAATTATTTCACTATTGAAGTAAAAAATTTATACTTGCCTGTTATCCGTTAGAACTATGTAAAAATATTAACGGATAAAAACTCGTAAAATAAAAGTGAGAATGTTTGCAATTAATAAATTGTCATTAAATAGCCTGTACAAGATTTTCCCGTTAGGAAAATAGCGGATTTTGTTTGAAAATAAAATGCATCATTAATGAGAGAAAAACAATAAACATTAGGGTTTTTTTCCTCATCCTCCCTCAGCTTTTAATGACGCTCATTTAGTACTGCATCAACTTAATGAAGTTTCTTCAGCCTACAGAAACAAACAGCGCCCTTTTCATTAGTAAGGCCTGGGCTTTCGACGTAAATAATCTCACACGCACAAAATGTAAAACCGGCTTTGCTGCAGGGGAAAAAATTGGAAAGAAGAGAGTGACAGAACTTTGATAGAGTCATTTTCACAGAAGATCGATTATTTTCATGCCTGAAGGAACATTATATTTATCCAATTACTATAAGGTGTACGTTTTTGTTGGAAATCACTGAAATTTGAGATACTTCTCTAAATTAAAACGTCACTAGTAAAAATGCTTGCTTAGTTGTCGCGTCTAAAATTTTATGTTTCTACAATGAAGAAGAAAAATACAAGGCACGATTATATGAAAAGGCGACTTGCTTGTAATATAGATTTGATTTTGTTCGTTCAACTCAACATTTGGCATCTTTTTTTTTTTTTACTGAACGTGTAAGAAGAACCTGTATGTCTGTCCTGAGAAGTCACAAAATGGAAATACTGTTTAACATACAGTATGAATTCAATCCTCATAATATAACTCTCATGGAATTACGCATTTGGCTGGCCTCTCTCTAAATCCCATCTTTCTTCAGTGGTCCTTCTCTTCGTTTTTCTATATACACTGTCCGGCCACTTTAATAGTTACACCCACCTAGCAGCGTGTGGTGCCTTCTTTCACCTTCAAAACAACCGGAATTTGTTGAGGTAAGGTGAGGTAAGATTCAACAAGGTACTGAAAGTGTCCTAAGGTGTTGTGTATCACGCAGACACGAGTGCATCATGTAGTTCTCGAACATTTTATCGGGGTGTAAACGTGGAGTGAATATTCCTTTCCAGCTCATCCCACAAATGAGATCGTATTGAGATCCGGTGACTAGGCGGGCCACTGCGGCTAAGAAAACTCATCATTATGTTCCTGGAAGCATTCCATAGTGATGCGGGCTTTGTGCACCGGAGTATTAGCCATTTGCTTGCGGATAAACTGTCAACATGAACTGATGCACTTGGTCGGCAACGATGTGCACGCCCAATGTGTGCTAGGTAAACATTTCCCACCAGTTTGCACAGTTGTGGAAACGTACTTATGGGCCCACGGATTTATGTTGTTTGCTCCAAATTTTGTGACTCCCATCAACATGTTGGAACTACAAGAACTCATCGGACCGAGCAACCTTTTTTAAGCTGTCGATGGTTCAGTGCTGGTGTCGCTTTGTGCACAGAAGGCGCGCTTTCCTGTTCGTCGGTTGCCAACGGTACCTGATTTGACCGTCGACTGTTGTACCCTATCCGCAACAGCATGCGTCTAGTGGTACGTTGTGAAATGGTTGTCTGAGCAGCAAGGTTAAATTGTTTGAGCAGCAAAAAGGTCAATTTGACAACAGTGAAGCCAGACTCCACTGATCTCTTTCATCAACGAGCGGTTTACTTCCACTGGAGTGACGCTGACTTGACGTTTTTTGTGCGGTGAACCATTCTCGATACACTCTCGAGACTTTTATACGAGAAAAGTTCAAGAGTACTGTAGTCTCGATTATTACAATCCAAACACGTCGAGCACCTACGATCATGCCACGTTCAAACTGGATTAGATCTTAATAAATTAATGTTTTTTTCCTTTAATTCCGCGAGAGTAAATGCGGTAGAAACCCAATAGAAAGCAAATTAACATAAAAAATAATAATGATGAACATATTTTAAAAAAATTCTAAAAAACTCCCCTCCCCTCATAAAAAATGTAAAACTCCAGATTAAAATATTAAAACTTTTTGAGAAAATGATAATACTCAGTATACCAAAAATATGTACAATGTAAAAAACCTTAATTATACAAAATGAGGAATTCTTACGTATGCTGAGGCCAATTAATTAATTACAATATGTAAAAACAATCATGGAGCATGAAAAACAAGGCGGAGGTATGTAGGTGCTTGAAGAATTTTTTCACAATAAAATATGATGAAAAGTTGATGGAGACGAACTTGGATATAAATTTTGAAAACATAAATTTTGAAGACATAAATTTTGAAGACCGTATGAATGTCCAAATATAGTCCAAAAATTTGGATAACAAGCCAATATATAGTCCAAAAAGAAAAAAAAAACGAATGTTCATGATTAAAACATAACACTTAACGTTTTCGAACGGAACCAGCCGTTCATCTTTGTCCTTTTTCTATTATCGCTATGATTTGCAGTCTTACTGCCGACGGAAAGGTTAATTAACTTCATTTATACCCAAAATAGATACGCAATGTGGAGCGAACTGGACACAGGGAGGATGCACCTAATAAGGTGGCCGGACATTGTCTTTGGAAGTCTGCCGTTAGTCATTCTGCTACTAATGTATTCAGTTCTAACCACTTTGTTTTCAATATGTATGCAAATATTATACCCTTCCGTTCACTTTATTCTATGAATAAGGGGTGGCTAAAGTATCGTCTAAATAGTCTAAATCCATCGACAAAAGGAAAAAGTGTCATCAATTGCGCACGTCGATACTTCGAATTTGCAGAGGTAATTTGCAGGGAAGCCGCCTTGCTCCTTTAACTCGACAAAAGCAAACTTCATGCATCTAAACAAGCAAAAATAAAGACGACAATTCCAACATAAATAACACCATAATTACAAGAAAATAAAGAAACCCATTAAGAAAAAAAGGACAAGCCGGCAAATAAATGAAATTTACGAAATAAAGAAATATTTACAGGACGAATCAAGGAGGTGCTCGAGATGTTGTCTCTTAGAAGCAACCTAAATTTTTGATTCATTCGTTAATTTTTTGGGCACTTCAACATCAAAGTCATTTTGCCCCTTTACGCAAGAGTAAAATCTTATTATCCTGAAACAATTCCACATAGCTATTATCTTTACACCTTCCGGTGACATACACAAAGTCCAAATATATGGCGGGATTCGAACCCGCGACCCAATGAATTTGAAACTAAAAAGACTGCGTCCCAGCGTTCTCATCCATAGGTTTATGAAACCCCACCAAACACGATAGGCGATCTGAAGCAAAGAATACAGGATGCAATGGCAACAGTTACACTACACTTGCTGGAAGACTTGAATTTGAAATAATACGTTGAAGTAAAATGATTATATTAAAATGTTACATACTTCAACCGTAAAATGTTAAAAATTAAATGTTCAAATAAAGGCAGGCTATTTTCTATACCGTATGTGTTTCTCATTGGTTTTTGTTTTGTTTTATAACTTTAGGCCTTTAATTCAAACTTCTTAGATTTAAAAATATGTATAAAAAAAATCGTCGGTGTGCGCGATTGAGGACAATTTATTCTTTGAATTTGGATCGATAAATTGGTGATTTTGTCGATGGATTTAGATAGATTAGACTAAGCTTTGCAATTGGAATTAAGAAATAATGAATGAGAACTGGAGCTAATTCTCCAAGCATCAGGTAATGATGTTATTTGAAAATAATTATTTTTTTATTTTTTCAAATAATATCATTAAAGTTGGAATTAGGTCTCTAACTTCAAGAGGAAGAAAGTTAGGGATGAAATAACTTTGCATAAAGGTATATGATAATTAAACGTTGAAGAATTAACTTAATAACTAATATAATTTATTACATCTCAATAAACCCAAAATTCCAAAATAAGATTACAAAAAATTAATGTGAAAAATTATTTTCAAAAATTTATATGATCTCAATTTTTTTTATCAAAAATTCTTAATAAGAGCGAATTATCTCGAAAAACGTTAATCAAAATAAATTTCTTCTAAAAGAACTATAGTGTAAATCCATATAAAAATTATACTCCCTTTGTCCGAAAATATGTAACACATTTACAATACAAAAATAATATTGAAATGTATACCATATTTTCGGATAGAGGGAGTAGCTAAAGTGGAAAATTTGAAAATTACACTTCAAAAAATTATTAAGTCTAATTACATCGTTCCACAAGGGTAAATTTTCTTATATGAAAATATGCGTTTCCAAAGGTTATTCATGTGGGAAATTCAAATCTGAAATCAAAAATTCTCTGCCAGGCTTTTTTTTTTTTAATTTATGTATGTTTAATTTAAGTGATATTTTTTAATTTATATATGCTGGAGTTAATAAAGTATAATGAGCATAAGTGGAAAATATGTGCTGATTTGAAAATAGTTGCCTTTTTGAAAATTGAGTATGCAACAAGGCTACACCAAATATGGATATTATCTGTGCGAGTGTATAAGGTTATGAATTTATCCGAGAGAGGGTTTATGTTCCTCTCAAAAATGTTTCCTCGCCTTTCTGCAACGAAAATAAAGGAGGGTATGTTTGTGGGTCCCCAAATTATAGAACTTCAGAAGGACTGGGATTTTGAAGAATACCTTGAACCAAAAGAAAATAAAGAGCATAGTCTAGTTTTAAAAATGTAACTCAAAACTTTCTTGGAAGAAAAAGAGCTGGTAAATGTGAAGAAAATCGGTTAAAAGAATGATAAATACATATAGGGATTTAGGATTCCACTTGTCTCTAAAAGTGCATTCCTAGATTCACATCTAGACTATTTTCCTGAGAGTGATGTTTCCGACGAACATGGTGAAAGGTTCCAAAAAAATATAATGACCATGGAAAAGCGGTATGAAGAGAAATTGATACCTAGCATGTTTGCTGACTACTGCTGGAACATTATTAAAGGCTCATTTTTTTTATGAGCCTTTTAAATTTTTGGAGAAAAGATGATTTTTACATATTTTTTAATTTTAAATACGTTTTTTCATACAATAGATGATAAGGTATAGGCCTGTATATATTTTTTTTCTTTTAGAAGATTGTAGGTGACTAGAATAGTGATAGTTCCACGGTTTGCTTATATAAATTCACAGCGGGGGAATAAAAAAAAAAGAAAAAAAATTGAAATTGCCTATAAGTTGAAAACTATGCCTGACACAGAAAAGCGGATTACAGATTTGAATTCAGGAGGAAAATTTCCAGAAAAATCAATTTAATCTTTTTTTGTAAAGCAGTGTTATGAGAAGATTAAAAAACCCAGAATAACTTCAATAAAAGTCCTAAAAACACCACCTTCGCGGTTTTTCATGTAGGCACCTACGTCGACCCATGTTGAAAATTTACAGTTCCAGTTTTGTTTATATGGATCTATAGTTCTTTGCATGCGACAGTTCTTAACGAGGATTCACTTCATAAAGAGAGAGAGATTCATAATAGAATCAACCAATTTTATCGGCTCATAAAAACAGAATAAAAAAAAAGATACGATTAACGTTTTCGAGCGAAATCGTTCATTTTCAGATCCAATGTGAATGAATATCACCAAATATATATGATACTTAAAGGTAACATGGCCTAATTACAAAAAGAAATTATTCATAAAACAAACCAGTCACCGCTCAAATCATGCGGGCCTCCTTGATGATTCTTTCCTGACAATTATTTCCCATTAATAATTTCGGTGTTTCACCAATCGGGCCGATGTTTATGCGCATGACAATCCATGGGCAACGCGTTACTGCAATCCTTTAATCTTATTGCTCTTTCATATTCCCCCACATAATTATATTTACAAATTGCTCAATGAATTTTCTATATAGAATCTTTTATATTCATTATATCCGAATAATTTTCATTATGTTTTAAAATTAATTTAATCATTATTCAATTTTTCTTATTGGTTTTCAACTTCTTAATTTTTAATTAGCACATGCTAATTAGATTTACTAATCGAGTTGAAAAATGAAAGTAGAATTATTCTAAAGTAATGGTATGATATTTTCCATGTAATAAAATGTACAGATGAAATTTACTTAAGTTCGATGAAATAAATTTGACCACTCGGATGTTAAAACTCACGGTGTCTTCTTGTAGATCAAAACGTTGGAGGTTTTTCTAGAAGAAATTCTACGCAGATGTTGACATTCGAATGTAAAGTCATCGTGAGTTTTAACATCCGAGTGGTCAATTTTACTTTCATATTCCATCTGTACATTGTATTATATGGAAAATATCATATAAAATAAATACAGTCACAATACAGTAAAACTCCGTTACAACGTACCTCACTTCAACGTACATTTCAAAATAACGTTCAAATTTAAAATATCCGCAAAAATCCTATTCTTTGAATGTTAAAAAAAGTTTCAGCTTAACGTACATCAAATTAATGTTCCCTAGATAAGCTATTCCCTCGTTATAACGATCAAGGTCGAAAGCCATGCTCTGATTAGCCAAACATATTTTGCACGGTTTGTTGGTGCACCGGAAGCATTAACTTTATTCTGTAAGGAGGGTTTTTTGGGAAGTCAAGTTTTGGAAAGAAAGCAAATTGCAATTAGGAATTTTTTCTCAAGTTAATACACTGTATTGGTCTGTATTAGTATTGTAAAAAATAATGTATTTTATTATTCTGGACATTCTTTATGATTAAATTAAAATACATATTCTAAATTTCTTACACTATACGTTTTTTGGGGTACATAATGTATCTTACAGTATTAGGTAGCCTGATGGGCTTTGCTCGCCCCCTCCTCTTCAGTTTTAGATTAATGTTCACTATCTAGTTCCCTTAGAGTACGTTAAAACGAAATTTTATTTTTTAGTAAAATTCAGTATATTACCCTCTCCCCTTTAAATCTCTTAAAAAAAATCAAAATCGATAAATTTTGGAGAACATGGTTTAGATGGCAGATTTCTTAATAAAGTAATCATTTGTAATGTAGCGAAAAGCTTAACGTCTAAGAATTGTATTCAAATTGTTTAATTTTTCTTTTAAAACGATTCATTGAGTATTACAGAAGTTTCATATTCATTCAGTCAGCCTTCAATCGTTTGTATTTTGGAACAATAGTGTAAAGAGGGCGAAATAAAGGAATGACGTTTCCCATGCAGATATAAATCGCTCGTCCTATTTTGTATTAAGGATTTATAATGGGAGCTTATGGCTGCGATAAAAGAGGCCGGAAACGAGCGGCCAGTGAATAGAGGGAACGGACTCGTCATTCGCTTCCACATAAAAGCTTATTAATTAAATCATCATTTAATATGAATGAAACAGGATAACAAAAGAAGGCCGAAAGCCTTATGCAACGTTTAATTCAGCAAACAGGCAAATAAAAAACGAAACCTTCTGAACGTCATTCTCATGTGGATCACTCTATAAAATTTCACAAAACTATTTTCAAAGAGTTGTGAAGGAATTTTTAACTTTTTCCGCTCACGGTCCAATCAGAATGAAATTGGACCCCACAAAAATGTGAACGGCGGTTTCGATTTGTGTGGATGAAACCGAAATGGAATTGAGAGTAATGACACGACCGTCACGTGCGGTTAGATATCCAAGGTTCCCGTTGCAAACTGATCTATGGAACCTCGACACTGGCCGGGGATTAATGTGAGCGCCGACGTCGATTGGACATGCATCAAACAACGACAGCGCCTGACAGCCTGGTCAGAGTTCCATTTGCAAACCTGTACCCCCCCACCCTATACTTTGGACGCCTATCCAACCACAACACTGACTGACGTCATCACTCAGGCCATTTATACTCCCCAATTTAATTTCAAATTTCATTTGTTTAAGTGGAAAACAGAGGCACATAAAAATGTAAACAATTCCAAGTGGAACCCCTGTTATTCAAAAAGTAATAAATAATACGGGGAAAGTAAAGGCGTTTCGGATGAATGAAACATTCTGGAATCGTGTTGTGAGTATAAACCTTCATGAAATTAAACTCTCACAGCATTCCACTACATTGTCTATGCCAAAAGAATCCCTACTAATTAATTCGTTATTCATTATAATTTTTTTTATTTAAATTAAACTTTAAAAACTTTGTGCAATCATATCAAATACATACAAAACGTGTTTTGATAAATAGGATCACAAGGAAAATTTCAAAACAAAAATTATACGTGGACTAAAAATTAAATAATTTCAAGTAATGTACAGGAATTTCATTTGTCACAGTCAGCATATGACATTCTCCAGTCTAAGAATTGCTACTTAAAAACTTTATAACACCTTTTCAAATATAGATTTTGTTTTTTGTGTTTGATAGTCTGAACAAATGTATTATCTATTTATTGGTGGCCATTGCTTTAATGGCATGTAGAGGCATTGGTTACTATCCGTACCTCCTACACACACTGACCAGTGAATTAGAAACATCAGTTTTTATGCAAAATATTTTGAGGTCATGGACTTCGAAAAGGGACTCATTGTTGGTGCTCGTTTAGCTGGAGCCACGATTGAAACAACGAAGCAACTGATTGGATTCTCGAATAGTGCGATATCCAGAGTAATCTATCGTTGGAAAACGATCCACAGTATCTTTGTTTAAAGGGATAACTGTAGCTGAAAGACAACACAGACCAAAAAACTTTTTGAATGAATTTGCCTTGTGGTTTTTAGTGCGCTGAATCCGAATCTGCTTTTAGATTTTTTCTATCACGTTACGTTTCCAAGTTATGCACATAGAGAGTACAATGTTAAAGTAATGGGTGTGAAGAAAAGCGGCTGCAATGTTAAATTATACATCTTTTTGGGCCGCAAGGAAATTAGTCAGGCCCCAAACTCTGAATAATTTAAAATGTTTCATTGAAAAACAAGAAATCTTTGGGTGATAGAAAAAAATGAAGTCAGATACGGATTCAGAACAAAAAAGAAAGCTCTTAAGAAACGTTAAAAAAAGTTTTTAAAAAGTTATTTTTTTTTGTTGGCTTGTGCGATCAATCAATCACGAGCGAGACTGCCGTCTTTTAAAACGACTTGTACGAAGAAACAGGACGGTACAACAATTGACAAATGATTTTAACCAAAGCGTTTCCGCCCCATATCTGACAGAACCATGCATCAGGAATTGAAGCGGTGCGAAATCGGCATGCATATACGGAAATTCCTGATTTCTGCAAAGAACAGAAAAATTCGTTTACAGTGTTGTCTGGAATATCGTGACTGGAAAAGGTTATGTGGTCTAAAGAATCGTTGCTTTGTACCGTCGGTAGCAGAAAGTTTGTATAGAGCCCCATGAAGGAATCGGTCCTGCATACCTTATCAAGACAACTCAAGGTTCTGGTGGTGGTGGTGGTGGTGGTGGTGGTGGCGGCATTGTAGTGTTGCCTAGTTCTCACTCCCAAAGAAAATGTTTGGGACATGTTAGAACGACATAGCCGACAACAAAATCCTCTTTTAACAAATCCGCGAGAACTAAGAATGTCTGGTGAACGCCTGGTCTTCCATTGACTTACAAGTGCTTCAACACATTATTGCTGTGTTCTATTAATCTGCTTTTATTTTAAGGACATTTATCACCGTTGACGTAATACAGAGTTCTACAGGATGATGCACAAAATGGCATATAGTGAAAATGGCTTATAAAATTTTAACCGATCAGATATACCTTAACAATTGGCATTAAAGCACTCATTGGGATGTGCATGGTTAGCCGGTAAGAAGAACGCGTTCAACACGTTTACCTTGTCAGCGTATAACGTCTTCGTGAAGAACCCTTATGTTAGTGACCACTATATAACACAATTCCTCCGTCAATCTCTGGAAAAAAATCACGATGGCCAATATGGGCCGTGTATTCCACTATGAGCGCTAGATGGATTTATTGCAAACCACTCTTGAAAACATGCCTAACAACGGAGACTATGGCTCGTTCAAGAGACCCACCTCAATAAACCAGAAAATATAACGCAACTGCAAGTGAGCGGCCATCGTGACCTTTATCCAGAGGAATTGGGTCTAAAATGGTTATAAACATGAGCGATCGTCTCGAAGAGGTTATACGCTAACAAAGTGGACATATTGAAGACAGACTAGCCATGTACATTCCAGGAAATATTGTTTATGGAATATTTGGTAGATTAAAATTTTATTAGCCACTTTCAGTTATGACATTTCATGGATACCCTGTATGTTCACCCCATCTTCAATATGTTTTTCTTTTGGTAAAGAGTAGACATATCAGCCCAGTTCTCTCTTCTGCTACCAATGGTGTGGGAATGGCGCGCAATCAAGTTTGAGAAGGTAATTTAGGCTATAGCCTGACAAAAAATAAGTGGGTAAATTTATATTAATTGATCATTTTTCTCCTTAAACTTACACTCATTTTATCCCAGTGATCCTGAAACGAGGTGCTTTGAATATGATCCTCATTTCCTAGTTATGATATTTCCAGATAATTTTCAGATGGAATGACTGACCCCAAAGTTTTTATATGAAAATCGATTGATAACAAACTATAATAGCCCCTCTTCTTTTCGCTCGCGCCATCGTCCTAAAAGTGAAATAAATTAAACCTAATACAAGAGTGGAGAAACGGTAGTCGAAATCTTCCTTCCAATCGATGGGTCTCAGTGTCGTTAACGGCGCTCGCGGTCACCAGTTCGAACGCGGAGACCCTGCTCCTCCCCTACCAACCACCTTCAATGTGTTATGATTTCTTGCCACGTTCTTCTTAAACAAAGGCGGGAAGACAAAGGCAGCTTTTGTTCCTATGGCAACAGTGAGAACGACGCCTTCGATTATCCACATAAAACCCGTCATTAGGGCTGCGCACGCGCACAAGGCAATTTAACGCACGCGCTGTTTCATATAATTTGAAGAAAATGAGAGAGAACGAAAAAGGAAAAAAAGAAAAAAAAATGCGAAGAGTGAATTCAATGGAATGTAATTCTGATTCTACTTTCATTTTTTTTCTTCCTCTTTCGATTCTTTTTCTTTTCGTGTCATTTTTTCCCCCTTGCTTCAATAGAATCCTGTTTTGAAATGAAGCAACATGGAAGTGCTTTTCCTTAATTGCCGCTAGGTGGCGCCGAAATTGAGTGGAGTGCTTTTGTCCTTGGAACCTTCTGTCACACGTCATGAATTCTGCTTCTCACTAATTCAACCTGAACTTCCCCCATTTCTCCTTCCCCTTTCCTCCCGCACACCCATAACCCTCTCTCCCCACCTTTCACCCCTAAACACCGACTCACTTACTCCTCCTCCCATCAGAACTTTTCTTTCTTTTCTTATGCACTGTTTTAAGAGCAATATCGCTTCACAAAGAAATTCTAAACTAAGGAATTTAAAGTAAATGCTTTCTATACAAGCGAATGGCCGCTGAGGGAGGACAAAAACATCCAGATAATTGTTTCCTTAATGTTAATGACATTTCATGATGGAAGTTTTCTGCATCAAAACGGACAGAGATCCAGAATCTTTTACAAGAAAGGAGCTAATGTTAAACTTGTAGCAATTCTTGACATTGTATTACTCAGTTTAAAAGAACATTCATTCGAGCAATAAAAACTCCAATATACAAAGGAAGAGTCAAAAACTAAATCCAAAATTTTATCACACAAGAAATGCAAGTCTTGCGTAGTCTTGATGGAAAATGCCATTTCCTATCTCATTCATGTCTCGGCACATGGCAGTGCCCAGAGGTCCCATAAATAGGGACCCTATGCTAACTCTGTAGTTTATAGCTGGTTTTGTAGGTAGGGGTCTAAAAGCACTGCTTTAACCAAAAACCCCAAAATGATATTAAGTCAGCCCTGCAAGAAAGATTCTGACCATAGGGTATAACGCTCTTTCCAGTTACTTGAAGGACATTGGTTCTGGCCTAAGACAAGTTAGGGGACACAAGTATACAGAATGCTTAGGATGCCACAAAGGAAATGTTGGTAATCATAGTTACACAGACGGACCAATGAATAAGCATATCTGTGAAACATATGTAAATTTGTTATAATCTCTTTTTATGTTTGAGGTCATGTGATTCTAGCGGGTAATTATTTTAAGAAGTTGGGTGAATCTCATCACAGAATTCGATAAGCATGGGGAAAAAAGGACCTGGCTGATTTCGAAAAGGGACACTTTTTTTGGTGGAGCCATGACTGAAACAACGAAGCAGCTGACGGGATTCTTGAAAGGTGTGAAGCCCAGAGTATTCAACCATTGGAAAAATGATCCACATTCTTTGTCTAAAACACAATCAATTTTGTTACCTAAACAAGTACGGAGAAATAGGACACTCACTGTGCAACAATTGAGAAACGATTTAATCAAAGGCTGTTCCACAGTGGCTGTCTACAGTGGTGAGTGGAACGTCGTAACTGGACACGTGAAGAAGGTTATGGGATCTAACGAATCTATACATCTTTTGTTCTAATAGTAGGCAGAGGATTTGGCGGGAGCCCCATGAAACAATGAATCCAGCATGCCTTATCAAGACAACTGAAGGTTCTGGTATGGTCTCATGGTATGGAGCTTCTTTTGCTGGTATGGAACTAGTGCCCTGTTATACAATTAATTATAGAGGAAAAGATGCCATCTAGGAAATGGGTAGAATATCCAAAAAAAAAATAACTAGTTGCAAAATTTAAGGTATACATATCGCTTCCTGTTGACTCGTATGTCGGTAGAACAGTACTATTAACGCACGATAGTGAAGAAAGTTTTATTTGCCGAATGTTTCTTTGTTTTAATTGTTATAGAAATGTGCAAAAGAAACTTCGGTTGAAAATGTTGAAGGTAAACTCACGTTAGCTTTTTTTCCTAAGACCCTATTGTTGTTTGACAAACCCAGTGCTTTTCTTTAATTCGGCCCCCTGTTGTTGTTTATAATATGGCCCCGGGATTTGTAATCAACATTTTAGTTACATCATTTCATTTGGTGGTGAATGCGGTTGTAACTGTAACCGAAGTCGCGCTGTCTCTGTAGTAGAGACCGTGCTGCCCGTGGTAGAGGTAGTGTACGAGGGAGAAGCAGTCGTGCCAGAGTCCAGAGAGCGGCTATACCTACGAAAAGGAGGAAATAATAAATAACGATTCCGAATCGGAAGATGCCCTTAACCTGAAGAGAATACCTGAAAACATGGTCGCTAATTGCATCTTCAGCGATGGTAGCAAAAGAAAACGACAGCAAGAATGAAGAAAAGGTATAATGCCAACGGTGGCAAATGAGAGCTCATAGTGATTTTGCCGGACTAGAAGGATATTATTATCTGCGATGTCCATCTATTTTTATGCTCGAAGGTGATTTCTGCCGTTAAATAAAATAAACAAAAACTTAATCCCCTCCCCCGAGGAAGGTATGGGAAAGTAACGGAAGCCTTGAGGTCATCTATTTGCACTTTTTAACTCCCCCACAATTTTCTTAATCAAAACATTTTGTCCCCTCTAACTCCCATCGCCGTAACTTTGACCCCAGTATACCAATCAAAACCAAACTAAATAGTAGTAAAGTAGGGCATGCCTATGGTAAGCTACATTCCGAATTTCTACCTTCTACGTCAAAAAATGTAGAAAATATGAAGGGGACAGACGGACATTGTGAAACCACTAAGTGGTCCAGTCTTCCGCCACTTAATAATGAAAAGGCGGGGTATCCTTCTGCAAAAATTAAGCTTTAATTACTTTGATTTGTAGTTTTTATAGCAGAAATAGATTTGAGCTCATCTGATTTGTTTGGACTGACCAAAAAAATAAAAACATATGATTATTCAAAAATTTTGAGCATTTTATTTGTTTCAAAAAAATGTTACTTCATGCCAACTTAATACTACACGCATTCATTGCGCTATAGCATATAACTACAAAAAACAAAATGGGGGAGGGGCACATTACCACCTTTTCTTCTAATTGTAAATATTAATTTTTAATAAAAATAACTTACTTTCAACATTTCTATTCGTTTAAGAAACGTTTACACAAGCGCCCTGTTAAACACGGAAATCGCATTTGCGATCACAATACGTATAGGAATGAAATCGAAAAATCGAAGAGGGTATACACCTTTATGTAAGGCGCAAGAATTCTTTTAATTAAAATTACAGAGTTAATTAAAAAGTCCATTAAATTCTTTACTATTTGAAAGTAGCAGCTGTAATTAACATATTAATCAGCTATGAATTTTCAAAAATTTTCTTCATAATATTCACAAGAGGGAAAACCTGGTTAATAGTGAATCAAAAAAAAAACAAATTTCTGACTGAAAATAACTTTAAAAAATTAAATAAATAACACCGAATAAAAGGTTCTCTATAAAAGATGAAACCGGAGATAGTCTTTACAAGCATCAATTCTTTACATGCCAACAAAAAACACTGAAATCATATTATAATAAATGCTCTTTATAAATTTATTGAAAATTGTAATTGTAATGAGGCTTCATACCCTTTTCCATCCGCTTTTCGTGTAAAATGTTTATGAAGCTGAACCTTCAATCAAGATTTAAAAAATTAAATCTTGAGCACTCTAAATTTCCAGTTAAATATTAATTACATAATAAAAACCTCTGAAAATATTTGAGAAAGCACTATACTGGATTCATGAGTTAAAGAAAACCGTTCTCAAAATTAATACATTCACTCATGGTGTATTAATGCAAATTGTAATAATAAGCTTAACCACATGATCTTTGAAACTATTAAAAGCGCTACATAGCCGTAATCGACACGCTTTTTCCGCAGTGTGGAAAATGAAGGGGCTTCTTGAACTTAAAAATGACTCATTTGGGCGCTCGGCTTTGTGGGACCCCACGATTTCAAAAACTGCCGAACAGCCTAGAATTTCAAAAGGTGAATCCTCGAACGAGTCACGTTACGTGGCGGGGGCCTCATGAATTACTGGACTTATCCTGCCTAGTGCATACAGTCTAAGGGCCTGGAGGAGGTATTATGATCTGGAGGTATAATGGTTTTCTAGAATGGAATAGTTCCACTGATATTGCTAGAAGGTCGTGTTAACTCAAAAGCTGACCTAATTTTGTAGTGGAACAAGTGCACCCTGCATTGCTAAATTTCTATCCAGTAGGATATGAACAATTTCATTTCAATCTCAGATCGTACATGGGTGTGCCAAGTTTTGTTTCACTTGAAGCATTTTTATCTGGATGTTGAATTTAAAAATTTCTTTTATTTCCAAAATGCAATTTTCTTGTTCTTTCCTACATCCTAGAATGAAAATGATATCGACAGCATTTCCAAGTGCAGAATATAACAAACAGCACTTTTAAAAATTACAATAACTCAAATTAATTGAAGAATAAGAAGGTTACATAAGTAAACTGAATCGAATCTGGTAAACATGTCAGCTCAAAGAGCAGATAATAATACAACTGAAGAAACTCTTCAAACAAATCATGATTACAAACTGAAAAGCAAAGGAAACATTCCGCGACCTGGACTCGAACCAGGGACCATGCCATTCTCTGGCACTGCTCTAAACAATGGAGCTATCGCGGACATGAACCGCCAAGCTGTTACAATATGTCCATATAGACTTCCATGAAGCTCAATCAGCTCAATTTGAGGTTCGAAGGCCTGCTCTGCCGACTGAGCTGATTTGTGGCTTCATGGAAGTCCATGTGGACATATTGTAATAGCTTGGTGGTTCATGTCCACGGTAGCTCAATCGGTAAGAGTAGTGCCAGCGAAAGGCATGGTCCCTAGTTCGAGTCCAGGTCGCGGAATTTTTCCTTCCCTTTTCAATCTGTAATCATGTTGTGAGCAATATAGTTCTCCATTCTTTTCTGCTTGAAATTTGTGGAATTGGGCACATTTGAAATAGATATTACAACCGAAATCTAAAGACCATTTGTAGACATTAACGAATGCAGATCATTTGTTTGCAATTGAAATAATTCCTGGAGTACAAATTTTTTGTTGGCAACTGTCGGATATGTCTGCTTCAATGCATAAATGCGGCACGTTAAGTGGAAAGTTCAATTGTTCAAATATGTGCAATTCAAAGTTCCAACAGAATTTAAGTTTGGGCAATTTTTAATACACGTATTTACAAAAGATCTCGCAAAATACAGTGTTTAATATATCCAGCTGCATTTGGAGTAATGGCTGTGGTACTTGATGTGGACATTCGACCCATGAATCTCTTTCCAGATAGAAGAAAAAATGGAAAAATTAAGAATTTGACCGTGCATAGAGACTTCCGTTTCTTAGCAACGACAGGGGGGGAAAAGCATGTAGAAATGAAGGAGAAGAGGAGAAGAACAAAGCGGTACTTTCCTTAAACAACAACAAAAAATACCCAGTCATCTTTATATAAAAAAAGACAAAAAAAAAAGAAGCGGGGAACCTTTCTTCTTTGTCGGAATTACATTCCCCCAAATCCCTTACCTACATCTTCGGCTTTTTTCTAGTTCTTTCTAGAGGTTTTTTCCTTCCCTCCCAACTAAGCTGTTCTGTCTTGAGAGTAATCAGAAACCCCAAAAGCAAAATAAACGATATTACATTCAAATGGAAACTCCATGTTCAGATAGAATGAAAGAATGGAGGATGAAGGGGAACAAACAAACGTAGCACACCCAAAAAACGAGAAAATAAGATAATGGAAATTCTATTTTATGCCAACTTTGCATTTTCTAAACACGCACTGAATAAAAAGCTTTGCCTCCATTCAAGCCTTTTCCTCCTTTAATATTTTACACGAAACAGAAAATGCACGCCTTCACGTGGACGTGATTCTTTAGTCTTACATTCGATTGCGATTGTCGTGGTAGTAACTGTGTTAACATTAATCGAAATTCTATAAAATGTTTTGAAGCACGGACACAAAGGATCATTTACTCAAAACGAACTTAGAATAAACTTTGAAATGAATAAATCTCTCTGCCCCAATGATATCTAGTTTCAAGTGTGAATCGAGTTGCGGTAGTGAATATGTACTCATTAGAGGCCTGCAAACATTTCCATAGTCCCTGCGCAGAGAAGGAGGATACATCTGCTAGGGACTCAGCATGTCACGCTCACGTGTGCAGAAGTGGCATAAGAGATTTTGATTGGGACATGTGCCACTGAAAGACGATGCTCGCCCAGGACAGGCCATCGTACTCCTGATGTTTTTGCCCAGGTGGATGATCTTATCCGGGAAAATCAACGATTCACTATGGACGGATCAGGTGCAGTACAGAAAAATTTGGGCGCACTGGGTTCTACATCGTCCGACGGAGGAACAAACGACTCACAGTATGCTTTTCTGTCCCGTAGTTTCACTACCCAATGGCAAACGGCAGATAAACAAGGATTCTCCCCCGCCGAAAAATCCAAAGTCATGATGACGTTCTTCTTTGACTGCAAGGGTCCTCTACTTGTCGATTTACTCGAGCAAGTTGCCACAAACAATGCAAAGCGCTATGAAGAAACTTTGCAGAAACTTGGCACACCATAACGTCAAAACGCTCTATAGAATCGCATTATCCTTCTACATGATAACGCCCTTCCACACACTGCCATCTTGGTGAGAACTGCTCTTCGAGGATTTGGTTAGGAAATTCTTCACCATCCTCCCTCCAGCCCATATCTCCGCCTATACGATTTCCACGTTTCTTTGGACAGCTGAAGAGAGACTTGGGAAACGTTTCCCGATTCGTGGACATGGGTTTTAATTGGACAAAGACGTATGTGACTGACTAAAGATGACAGCCCACAAGCTTCCTCTAGGATGGAATTGACAGCTTCATTTCCTAGTGGAATAAATATATTAAGAGTTTTGGAGAATACATATGAGGTAATTAGATTTCAAAATGTCTTTTCATTTGACTGCCCCTTATATTATCGAACGTGAAATGAAAATATTATCCTGTTATCAAGGAATGTCAAACCACATTAACAATAGTGATTATCTTTTGCAAAATGCAAGATTATGACGATAAAAAGGTGTACTTTTAAATTTTTATTTCCATAAATGCTTTGTATCATTGCTAGCCTTTGCCTAAAACTCTTAACTTTGTCATATTTTCCTAATACTATGTTATGGTCTCATGGGCACCCTAGAAAGCTTAAACGCTATTGTCTCATATAATTTATAGGACAGTTCATTTTCAAATACAATGATCTTCATGAATGAAGACCAATTCTGTAACAGACATCATTTTCTCCATAGGTCTGCCTTAAATCCAAGGTACAATTCAACTTGAGATTTGACAGTATCGATTCTAATTTTAATATACTCGTCCAAAATAGGGAGGAACCTCTAATCCACAAGGAGACTAGAGGTTCTCACGTAAATTGAATACTGCATAAAGGCGTCCCCGAAATGCCATGGAAGTATTATGTTGCAGAGACGAAGTTCTCACGTCGGTCGACAGTCCTGGTTCCAGCATGAAACCAAATGACTCCAAAATCAAAAATAAATGCCTCATCACAATATTCGCAGATTCTAGCACCAGGTATTCTCTAGGTATTGGCCACATCTACACTCGCCAATCTAATCAAACAAGTACAAGGTGATTATAATTAAAGTCCCTTTGTAAAAATGCTATAAAAAAACAACCATGAGTCCGAATGACTTCAAATTTGGACTGAGCATTCTTGAAGAAGGGGCATTTGATATGGATAAGAAAAAAAATAGTTCCAAAATTTATCACTAGATGGCGCTGTAAGCGGCATATTATGCCTAGGAGGATTTGTACTATGCAAATTGAAAGATACGCATGCGCATGAGACATTGCATGTGTTATAAAAACGCAGGCCTCATGGCGTTCTCGTCATATTTCAATTCAAAATGTCACTTCTAGCTGAATCCGCTTCCGTTATGCCGCTTACAGCGCCATCTAGTGATAAATTTTGGAACTATTTTTTTCTTATCCCATATCAAATGCCCCTTCTTCAAGAATGCTCAGTCCAAATTTGAAGTCATTCGGACTCATGGTTGTTTTTTTATAGCATTTTTACAAAGGGACTTTAATTATAATCACCTTGTATATAGAAAACAATCTGATATATGGATTTGCAGCATACATGGCGAAATCACTAATTGCATGAGATGAAAGTTGTTTTTTTTCTATGGTTTATGATCTTTGAGTGAAAAAAGGTTTTATGCCAACCAAAGAAAGCGTTGTCAATCAGTCAGAGCTTTGATTATTTGCTGTTTCTTTACGGGTCTTCTTTTCATCACCTAGTGATACGTTACGATTTATGGCGGACAACTGATTCCTTGTGGAGACTGAAATAGTAGTGCCCGGTGGACGAGTGACCCTCCGCCATCACCTGATGGATAAAAACAATGGGAGAGGGAACAAGGGCTCCGTCGAGTGCGCCATGATTCATCATCGGGCGAAAGGCGTGCGCGGCATATACCCGCTCCGAGGATGAGAGCAGTTGTCGTGGCGCGTGGTGGTGCAAGAAGTAAAAGGAAAGAGAAAAAAAAAAGAGCTCTGGCTGTAAGGAAGTGAAGAGTAAAGGAAGAACTTTGTCTGCAAAGTAATAAATCTCTCGCCAGTCAATGATGTCCGTGTTGCTGTCACCCTTTCTCGAGTTCCTCCCTCCTACTTGCGACCGTCGCCTTCACTTCCCTCTTTCTCTTTTCTTTTCAACTTCTCCCATCATTAATTTTCCATTGACAATGACTTACGGTCGAGGGAAAAATTATAGAAAGGAATGGCGGGGAAAAATAGACCCAAGGGGAATTCACTGAAAATTATCATCACGTGTGGAATAGGAAGTCAGGATGGTGCTGTGGCCACAGCCAATACATACAAATGGGATTGAGCTACACACAAAAGATATTAAGTGCATTCTACGCAATTCCATAAACAGATTTTGATGGAAAATGTTGTTTATTTTCAATTTATCTTCTACGTGGGGAATTTATTAGATGTCTCGCCGTTTTACTGATCAATAAAATCTACTTCGAAGCATCTCTAGAAAGAAATATAAAAAAAACAATGAAATCTTTCAAAATCACAATTAACATCATGAACTTCAACAAACAACGTAGATAGCAAAGTTATTTTAAGAACGTTCAGTCAGAAAGTAATATACTGCAGTGTTCTTTTTAAAGACTAAATGTATATCTGAGCAGAATATAAAGAAATCCATGTATCCTTACTACCAACTGCTCCATCCAAACACTTCCTTTGGTGGCAAACATTTTCAGATGAAGCAAAGATTTAAAATGATTGCGTCCAAACACTAAAGTTAATAAAAAAAAACAAAAAAAACATGAAGTTAGTTAATTAATAATAACAATTAGAAAAGTCGTGGTCCCTGGTTCAAGTCCGGGTCCCGGAATTTTCCTCCCCCCCCCCCCAACATTTTTTTTGTAATTATGAATTGGTTGAAGAATTTTCTTCAGAGCCTTCACTTCTTTTAGAGATCACTTATTGCCTGGATTTTCCGAATATTGATTCCATACGGTGCCTAAGTCATTCCACAGGGATACTGGTCCATGCCGCTTCTCTGGCAGTACAAAGTTGTATAGTTGTGGCTGTGTATGTCAGATAGGTTTGGTTTGGTTCGGTTTGTTTGGTATTAACGTCCTTTTAAACTGCTATGGCCATTTCAGGACGGCGTTATAGGGGCCGCAAATTTTGCCTGGCAAGGGTTCTTTAACGGGACCAACGGCTTTACTTCCCTTCCGAAGGAAGTGCGTGATCTCAGGGTTTTCCCCCTGAAAAAATCCTCGTCGTTCTCGGCCGGGGTCGAACCCGCGTCCTCGGGCATCAGAGGCGATCACGCAACCCCTGAGCCACCGAGGCCGATGTATGTCGGATAGCCCATTTCCTTTCGTCCGCAAGATGTTCGATTGGGTCGAGATCGTGTGATTTCAACCATATGATTTTAGAAATGAATACTGACTTACTATGGAACACATTCTGGAAACACAAGGGGCGACACAATGAATGATTTATAAAATGATCTGTCGGGGTGCAGCGCCGACCACCGGCGACCTTTTGTACTAATTTTTGTTTATTTAATAAATGAACATCATCTGTGTTGTGTATTCTTCGTGTCATTTGCGCCAGTAAAAACCCCTCCACAGCCCTCTGAGTTGGGGAAGTTTAATTTCGAGACCCTGTATGTTTACAATTCTAAAGCATTTAAGTCATGTCGATTTTTGTAGGTGCAGTAGAAAAATGAGAAGTAATGACAGAATAGGGAAAACGCAAGTCGTTACACGGGTAAGTTATTACAACTGAAAAATATCTTAAACTTTTAACACCAGCTGGCAGACATGTACATAGGATCCAACCTCTACTGGAACACACTCTCCCTCTTCGAACCACTGGCGTGCATGTTTCGCAAGTAAAACAATTTTTCGATTATGAGTGTAATAACTGCAATTCTGATGATGTCTAGTGGCTCAGTTTTAGTTTTGTTTATTCCTTATGCTTTCAGTTTGTGTTTGGTATTGAGGAGTAAAAATAATAAAGCTACTTTTTTGATTTACCAGTGCCTATAGTTCTATTTTAGTCGACAAAAATGAATGAAACAATCTGCCCCATCTACTGTAACAACTTCCACATTGATAGGGCATGTTGTCATATTTGCGGTTGTGTCAAAAACATTAATTTGTTAAAAAAAAAATAAAAGTTTATCATAACTTTTTAAATGTTAGTTATAACTACAAAGGTTCAAGATTGTAAAATGCGAAATATTATTTACAACAAGCATTACATAAAAAAGGTTAGAGTGAAAAAACTCGAAACTGTAACAACCTGTCCCTGTCTCCCCTACCAATGAGAAATAATTTCGAATAAAACAGTGACAATTGCGGTAAAAATAAAGAGGGGCGTTCAGTAAGTAATTTTTTTTCTCCTTTACACATTTTTATTGGAAAAATAAAATATTTTGTGTGCAACATCATTTCATGTAGTTTCATCGTGGCAGCGAAACAGCTTTCAAACTGGAATCCTATGAGCGATGTGCGTCACAACAAATAAAGAGCAATACATACATTCACAAGCACTTAAAAATGTTTATGGAGAGATGGCAGTCGATAAAACAGGGAGATTTCGCCATAAGACGGGACAAATCGATTTTAAAAAAAATTAAACAATTTTAGGTACTACTTGTTGTTGGTTTTCAGCACTTCGTCGAAGGAGGCAGCCATTTGTATTATCGAAAAGGCCGAAGCTGCAGCCGATTTCCCAACAAAAGATCCGTTAAGTTTTATACACTTCTAAGTAAAATGTGTCACCAATGTCTCGTGCTAACTGTCGAAAGATAGAAAGATCGTAGATCAACTGTGAATATCCTATTTTGATTGGTATATCAATGGGTTATTTTCGCAGCAACATGTGCTTCTTGCCACCATTAGATTTTCTATGGTGCTAGATGATGTTCAAAGTTACCATTTTCCGGGACAGTTTCAATTTCCTAAGATGGGACAATGTTTTCTCAAGGAATACACAAGGAAACATCAAAGATAGAAGAAACTAACAAAAGAAGATTTAGAATGAAAAATACCAATTGGCGAAAACAAGGTTTCTTCCGCATAGAATTTGCATCATATGTCTCAATGCTGCGAGGTTGCTTCGTGGCAATTTCTTTTCAAGCTAAACCTCTATCCATCAAAATAGGTTGCAATTATTATTATCTCTACAGATCACGACAAAGAATATCTTCAATCTTCTAAAATAAAGTAGACTAAAAAGTAAGTTCACAAAAGAGAAAACAAAAGAGAAAATACAGACAGTAAGATCGATAAAGACCACAACGCGCAAAATTTGTCGTTAAACAGCTCAATACGCAATTTTAAAAGGAAGGTCTTTAGAATTTAATTGTTTAAGGAGGAGAATAATCAGGAGCAACCTTGGAATGGAATGAACTCTAGTCTTTGTGGATTAGAGGTTCTCATTTTCTTTAAAATTTTTAAGAAGCGTAGCTTTCTTCAGACAGATTTGATCAAAGAAAATTTTAAATATCTATATTCAGATATCTTGTGTCTCGTCCTTCTTTTCTTCTACATCCGTCGTTTAGTCTCTTGTTTAGTCAGAAATGCGAAGGTGAGTGGAGTCAAACTTTACCAGTAATGCGGCAAGGATGCACAGCCAGAAACGGCGGGAACGACGTTCCCAAAGCGAAATACGAGGTTGACTGAAGCAATCCTTTTCGATGCCACTGGGTGGAAATTTGATTAAAATATTTTTGTATTAACATGATTCTGAAAATTTTTTACGAGGGGCAGTCATAAAGTCATTACAAGCAATATGAATGAGCTATCGCTTTTGAAAATGTGTGGTGCCACTGCGAAGCGACATCTCTCGAGTGCTGGAGGATACAAAGCGGCGTTTGATGCAGTACCGCTAAACGCCGCCAGAGCGTCGAAAGCAACATGGCACAGCCCGTCGGAAAATTGGAGGTGCGAGCCGTGATAAGGTTCCTGCATTTGAAGGGGAACAACGCATTCGTCCGTAGTGATAAGCCGCTCGATAAATTCACTGACATAGGTTCAAAAGCTCGGAAGGTGCAGGAACCTATCACGGCTCGCACCTCCACTTTATCGATGGGCTGCGCCATGTTGTTTTGACACTCTAGCGGCGTTTAGCGGTACTACAACAAACGCCGCTTTATATCCTCCAGCACTCGAGAGATATCGCTTCCCAGTGGTGCCACCACACATTTTCTAAAGCGATTGTTCTTTCATTTGATTGTAATGACTTTATGAACGCCCCTCGTACATATAAAAGAATTTTAACAGTTTTTTTTATTTTTAAACATAGCTTTAAACTTCATGTATGATTATATAGGGTGGCCATAAAGTCTTTCCAACATTACAAAATTTTATTAAAAGAAATTTTTACAGTTATCGTCTGTCGCAAGAGAAAGACTAACTCAAGAAGATTTTTTTTTCCTGTTATAGGTAGTGGCTAAGTTGGTATAGGAGGCGCTGCAATCGCAAGAACGTGAAAATGGTTGTGATTTTTTAGGTGATCAGTTGATCGGATTTTGGAAAATTTTATTTTTGTTTGAATTTGATGCTGAACAAATAAGAAATTTTTGTCTACCTCAAGGTTTAGGCGTCAGATCAGGAGAATGAAACCAAATCACCAATCACTGTACAACATAATTTTAGGAGGGAATATGGACCATCACCACCCGATTACAAAAGCATCGTTGCGTGGTTCACTAAGTTTAAGGAGACTTCCTCCGCGAACAGGGCGACCACCCGTCAGTGAAGAGACTGTTCAGGCTGTGCAGGGAGCATTTCATTGAATCCCTTCCAAGTCTATCTGATTTGGGCATACTGAGAAGGATTACCAAAGCTTTTGCTGGTGTTACACAAAAAATGTTGCAAAAAACATGACGCGAAATTGAATATCGTTTAGACGTTTTCTGGGCAACAAAGGGTGCACATGTAGATGTGTATTGACATTGTAAAACATTCTTTTAATCTTCTTGGTTAGGTTAGGAGGTTGATTGCTGAGATTGATTTTTGTTGTCATACTCTTATGGCCGTATTCACGGGTTAATCTGAGAGTTAGGGTTAGAGTTAGGACGAGAAATGGTATTTGAACTGAGAGTCACATGTTAAGGTTATAAACTCAACTCGCACTTTCAACCAGGGGTAGTGTTCTTTAAAATGCCGTTATAGTGTGACTGTTTATTTGAAGTGCGTAACCTTTGTTATGTTTAATATTATTCAAATATTCATCCTTATATTAAAAATGATATAATAAATGAAATCTCAATCAATTGATGACACTATAAACGTGTACTACCCTTTAAGAGTTGCACAAATTCCATGCCTTGCATGAAGCTAAAATGTAAACATAAGCCGAGATCGAGCGTAGCTGTTTAAAGGGAAAGTTTTAAATCCATTATGCTAAATTAAAAATTGATAATTAAAATTTTTTCTTGTTTAACATTCTTTTATTTATTTAAGCGAAAAAAACTTTTTAAGTGAAATGGGGGAAACGCTTAACAATTAACGAGAACTCATTTACTAACGAGCTCCGTCATCTATAAAACGGTCTGCGCAATTCTTCGGGGGGTCGTTTGAGAGGGATCGCTTTACCAATCAACGACACCTCCTCATAAAATAATCATTAAAGGAACCAAGGAAAGCTCGTTTGGTGATGGGTAAGGAAAGAACGAAGGGGGGGGTGCCCCGGTAAGAAATGATAAAAGACGATCGAGAAGGGAATTTTTTTTTATAGGTGACAATATTTCAGACGATTCCGAGAAGGGCGTTAAAGCTAAATCCAGTGTCGTCGGGGCCACTTTTACTCTTTACCGTGAGGCGGTTGCTTTTAAGCCGTTTAAACCCGGGCGCAATTCCAACCAGACAAAAGGTGTTGGCGGCAGGAAGTTTAAAAGTTCAGGGGGATGAGCGGGTGGAAGGTGCTAGAAGGATAATCATCACACCAGCCATTAACTGTCGACAAATGGCCCCTTGCTCGGCATCAACTGTCTTGCGCTACCCTCTGTTCGTGGTGCCAGTGTCGCTTGCCTGCCTTATGACTCCCCCTGGAAGCCAAGGGGAAAGATGCTCGTTCGTTGCGCGTGCTGACCTCTCGCCTCGTGTTCGACGTCAACTCCCCCGCACATCACCGGCGTCCGACCCGCGATTTATGGCGCCACCGGAGAGATGGTAAGGGAGGACCTCGAACGGGGGAAACAAGAACTTTTAACTACCGGTTCACATTGACTCCAGCACGTGCCGATGGCTAATAGCATCACCACACGCAAACGTGCGAGCGACAAACTCTCCTCAACTCAAGGAGGGTTTCGGTGTTTTGGCCGTGTTCAGCAAAGCAAAAATTGATCCTTTTTCCTGTTTCCTAAAAAAAAAAAGCCTCATTCTATCTAAGCTATATATAAAAATGAGTTATTCAAAGTGGAGATAAGGCCATTTTCATTATTTACTAGATGAAAGACAGACTAACGACACTTGTCAAATGGTTCGTTTCAGAGACACGGTTTAACATAGCTACAAATCAGGGCCGGATCGTTAACTTTGGGGGGCCCTTTGATTGAAGGGAGCCCTGAGCATGCCTAAATCCGGTCCTGATACAAATGGATAAGCATATAAAAATACGATGAATACAATGATCTCAAAAACAAATTCGCCTTTTTTGGAAACTGTAAAGCTTAAATGTTTAATAAAAAGATAGCTCTTTTGACACATCAACAGTTTCTCGGTTTGGTTAGCTAATTTCTAGATTTAGTTTAAAATTTGAAGGTGGAAAATAAGCAGTCGAAATCAACAACACTCCAGAGTACAAAAAAAAACAACAACAACAAAAAAACAAGTGACATCTAACTCTGTTACAACATGGTTATCTAAGAAATAACGAATTACTCTGATCAAATAAATAAGAATAAATAATTTTTAAGAGTTACAAAGAATGTCTCCTTCTTCGAATGCAATGTTTTTAAAGATAGACTGAAATGCAAATTTGCGAAATAATCTGTTTTATTCCTCTTTTTATTCTATTTTATTTTATTTGTTACTTACGGAGTCCTCCAAAATAATAGATACACGTTTCAGCAAAAGAAAAACGTGTATAAACAGACAGCGTGAAATCAATACAAGTTACCTTTGACCTGATGCTGAAAGTGGTTGCCATTAGTTTCCAAACCCTGCTATTCGGGCAACTTTGGTCAAAATGTCCAGTGGAACTGCCTGCACATGCAGTTTCAATTTCTTCCCGATGGGTCGCCTATGTAGCCTGTATTCTGCGATACACGAATCCTTTAGAGCAGGGTTTCCCACCTTCTTTGTATTTCGCACCCCTAAAAATTTATTACTGAATTCTCACACCCGTAGTCTTCGTACAAAAGACAAGAGAAGTTAGTGATTCCATTTGGAATATCATCGGGGCAGAAACGATTAATCATTATTAATTACAATAATTTTTCCTCGCATCCCTAAGAATGTGTTTTCACACCCTCAGAGGAGAATCCCAGGTTGGGAACCCCTGCTTTAGGTCTCCCATAGGTAAAAGTCTACAGGTGTTAAATCAGGAGAAAGTGCGGGAAACTCAATTGCATCTCTTCGTCCTATCCAGTGCCCTTGAAGGATTTATCACAGGTCTCAGTGGTGGTGGTGCAACATTCCATTTTTTAGAAAACATCATATTACATTATTGCTGTAATTCGAATCAAATTCGATAGAAGTACATAGATGGCATTTGTTAAAGTGTGTGTACATTTTTTTGGCGGATTCTGTATTTTGGGGTTAATATACTTATTAATTTGGATATCAAATCATCATAAACTTTACTGCACATTCGCACTTTAACTGCGCTAAATTAGGTTATAATGTTTATAAAATAAATATGATTTTCAGAGTACATAATTACATCAGCTTTTCGTATCAAATTCAGATTAAATGCTGAAAGACCCTTAGGAAGTGTATACATCTTTTAAACAATATACCGTAGTAGAGAATGACAATTTATGACAAAGAGTGGGAAAATATTCCTTCTAGTGTCATTTAAACTTATGTGTTATGGTTTCGGAAGAATATCAACTTCGTAAATATATAAATCAAACATTTTTATCAAGTACAATACTGAAAATAATATTTGAAGAAATGCTTTAATGTTCTATAACAACAACAACAACAACAACAACAACAACAACAAGAGTAATGTAATATATAAATTACTGAATTCATATGTGAGCACTTGTTGTATCTACAATAAACAATTTCAATGAAACCTATAAATAAATCCTTCGCTTGTGATTATGACGTCACCAACTTCTTTCCCAGTAAAAGCTGTCAGCCATGTTCCGTGTTTAAAAATAACTGATTAAATCTTCAGACTCCGTGAAGCTTCATATTTTTTTCCTCCTTAAACTTACCCCCTTCTTCCCTTCCTTTATTACACAAAGGGAATAAGAAAAGAAGTCTTGAGGAGATTTAGGCCTAATTTTTTACACCCTTATTTCGGTTCACTGCTGGGGCTTTCAATAACATCGAAACCTTTCCTCTTGGCTGCAGTCGTTGACACTAGTGGCTCCCTCTGGTAGATCGTAAATCGCCTTCCTCCCAACATGTCACTTCCATCGCTCCGGTAGATGATGGCTGACACAAACACCCTCGTGCTTTCTCGTGGAGCCACCTCCCCCTTCAACCCCCCACGACTCCTCCTTCCCAACCCCTTTCATCTCCTTAACGCCACCTGAAAGGACGGATGTCGCCTCAACCCTTTCTTTTTTTGACTTAAGCGAGAAGAGAAGCACGCATCTGTGTGCGTGCATGTGTGTGTATGTGTGAAGGAGAGAGAGAGAGAGAGAGAGAGAGAGAGAGAGAGAGAGAGAGGGGAAGAGGAAAGAAGGATGGGAGAACGCCAAATAAAAAGCAAGTGCCAGTACTAGTCTACTGGTGCTTCCTAACTGGCGGTTCGACGCTCTTGACCTTTCTCCACCCTTATGTGCAAAAGTTTAATCTGAAAGCAAAATTATTCTCTCTGCGCTTTTCACATTTCACCAAATTACTCTTTTCCTACGCAAAAAATTATTCAGCAATCTGTCCAATTATTAGCATACGATATACTTATCATTATCGAATCAAAAAACATATTTTCTACTATTAGGCAATTATTTTAATAATTTGATTATATAGAAAAAAGAATTTATTAACCTAACCTAACATGATCTTCAGGAAACCTTACAGTTAGAAATCACATGGTCACGATAATTGCCAAAGTTGGAACGAAGCAGTTCCATCTATCGACCAGTCTGAGATAGTGCTCCATCTTGCATGAAAACAGTTCCCTATAAACATCACAGTTTTTGCAAGGCAGGAAGCACAGGGTAGGCTAAGAGCTGAGAGTAACGTGCATTCGTAACGGAACACATTACAAGTCCTAGAGGTGTCAGCTCCACAACAAAGTAAGCCAAACTGAAATCAACAGTGAATGCAACTACTATAGTGCACCATAAAGATGCGAAGCATCCCGTATACGACAGTTCACTGCGCGTCATCTGTTCATATATGGTCAATAGCCATGTTCGCCAGAAATCGATAGGCAAAAATCATGCTGGATTTGTGGCTTTACTCTTGTACCATATGGTCCTTATAGGGATACCATAGCAAAATGCGTCACACACCGTTCGCATTTTGGATCAGGGAAAGGACACTTCGAGCACTTGTCGCAGAACATCCCAGGAACAGGAAGCTGCCAACACAGCAACAGCCACTTCATCAACAACTTCGCCCGATATCGATCTCCCTCCCCTTTGCTGCTAGCCTCATCATTAACATCGTTCTTCGACATAGATCCTTTTCGCAGTCCTTTAAAAAGATGGCATTCCCGCAGTGCAACTAAGCTATTGCTGCCGTTCTGATAGAGCAGCTTTACCTGAAAAGCATTTTATTTCTTCCCTAAAGACCAGAATAGTGTTTCCGGCGCTGACTGCTCACCCGGTTGTTTTCGTAATTTACGTAACGTTTCTGCTGAAAAACTCTATCTAAGGGGGAAAATTTATTCTCCTCAATTTTATACCATGACTCAAACTCCAGTTCTCTCTTCAGAGAAAAAACAAACAGAAAGTAGCTTTCGAAAATGAGAAAGTTCATGCGTGTTTCGAGGCGTAGGAAAGAAAACGAGATGCAAACAGGTTAAGAGAAGTTTTGGCATCATGAATTAAATCAAACTTCTTTATTTGAAAATAAATAAAATAATTAAAATCTCAAATTTTAATAAACTTATTTATGAAAAATAATTGCTTCGGTAAGAACGATAAAAGCATGTGGTCTCTTTCACTGGTAAAGGATTCCGCGACTGATTTTAAAATTCAGTAATGAGAAAAACAACAAAATTTTATTTTCTATTTTGCTAACAGTGAAAAAAATTTTAAATTATGCAAAACAACTTTTTACTGTAACATAAATACGTTTTTAAAAAATCTCACGAAATTGCTCACGACGAATTTTCTGTTGCCAACCCCCCCCCCCCTCTTTTTTAAAATTAGGTTATGCTGGAACTGAAGAGAGCTTACTTCTGTTAATATGATAAATTGAGCTCTATGTTTAATGCCTATATTATTCATTGCAATTTTAATGAAAAACTTTGGCGGATATATAACCTCGTTTTTCGGTAAACAGAAAAGAAAAACGCACATGAAAAATGTCCACACATCCTATAATAATGATACTCACACCTTCTAATTCATATGAAATCTGGCTTGCGTGTTGGAATTCATGCTCGCATATTAATAGCCGATTTGATTTTAAGTGTTGGTGTGGTAACATACTCGTGTAGATGGAGAATGGCATATACGTTGTCGTAGATGGAGAATGGCTAAACGAAAGGAACTTAGTGATGTTGAGAGAGAAGATAACCGGGCGCCACATTGCGGGCATGGCTATTCGTGAAATTTCGGGAAAATTTTCACAACTTTTGGTGATAACGTCTGAACACACGCCTCACGTTGGACGATATCCAAAACTCACTGAATGCAATCGACGGGTGTTGAAGCGCGGGGTTCATAAAAACCGCAAAAAAACACTCCAGTTCGTCAACAAGGAGTTCCAACAGGCAATACGGGTCAGTGTGCATTATAAAATTTTGCGGAAGGAACTGAATGCACTTGACATTCACGGATGTGTAGCCGGACAAAAGCGAAACATCTCGTCATAGTTCTGCCAAAATTCCAGTGGATTAGGAACGCCGACATTGGACTGTTGAAAATTGGAGAAATATTTAGTAGAGTTACGAATTACTTTGTTCCAGTCGAATGGGCATGTTTGGATATGGCGACTGCCAGGAGAGTGCCTTTTACCTGAGTGCATCGTTCTAACCGTGAAGTTTAATGGTGGTGGAGTAATGGCGTGGAGGTGTTTATCATGGCATTGCATGTGGTTGAAGACTATTGGAATGCTGAAGCCTACAAGGACATTTTGAACAACCGGATGCTTTCTACGCTGTGGAAATTGTTTGGTAACGAGGATTGTTACTTTCAGGATTGTCATTTGTCGGCTTCCGTCAGGCAGTGGCCCACACAGAGCCCTGACATAGCCCAATCGATCATTTATGGGACGAGTTGGAGCGTTGAGTGAGGGCCAGGGAGCCACGTCTGAAATGCACCTTGACAGGTTCTTGCAGCAAGAATGGACCCAAATACCGGAAAGTGTTTATCGGAACTTTGTAAAAATGTATGCCCTGAAGGGTGGCTGATGTAACTTCAGCACGCGTAGGTCCAACAAGATATAAAAACGAAATAATACATTACTTTTCCTTCTGTGTACCGTACGTTCCATTATTATAAGGTAGTGTATAGTCCTCAAAGAAATAAAAGTGAACGATTTCATTTAATCGACAACTTTATTCAGGAAGAAAAACAATATTAACAGAGATGATAATAAAATAATTAAAAACCCGGAATGAAATGAAATAATGGGGGCCCGAGATTAAATAATAAAAGAGTTCATTATAATTCTTTATTGCAAATTAGTCAACTCCTTAATTAGGTTTATAATTAACCCGCTCATATTACTACACAGAAGTGGCGACCATGACATGTAATGCCTCACATTTGCTCTTTTTCCACTGTTAATTTATGGAAGCCAGGCCCTCTGCAATCCATCAAATAGAAACCACTCGCTGGGGACGGCAGCAGTGGACTAGGGAATTAGGAGAGTCATGAAATCTCTCACACACAGTTTGTAGTTTTTGGCGACCATTTCAAAGCTGCATTATAATGATTCCATATCTGTCTCCGGTGCATTTGCTATACGTAGAAATGAAATACGCGAGCACCTTGTGATTATCACGTTTAGTTTTCGTTGGTAATGGAAGGTATAGTTAAGTAACAGACAAAAGTACGAGATAGAGCAAAAGGAAATAGGAATATTACTCGCAATTTTTATCTGACCAATTGCAGGTGAACATGGACCTGTCATCGAGTTCATCAAAGGGAATGCACTAAAAGCAACTATGAATGAAATTTGTCCGTTTGTGAAGATCAACGGCATTACCAGATGAAATTTTGCTCAAAACAATCTAAACGGAGAAAAGAATCCAAGTTCTTAACGTTCAGAAAATCCAGTGTGAAAGCAGTTCAGAAAAACTTAACGTTCAGAAAATTCAGAAAGTTGCCAAGAAATGGAGAGAACGGCGGACTGCCACAATCGCAGGAAAGTTGTGCTTTGCAATATAACGGAATCATCTGATTACATTATCGTTCAAGACTGCTTTTTCAAGTCAATGGTGTAATCGCGAAGTTCCTAGAAAACTGGCTTTAACAAAAAAGCAATATTTGATGCAAATTTCTTAAGTTGGAGCTACGCGCCTCGAAAACCGCACATTTCTTGGGAAATCCGTAACCAGGACCAAAACTTTGGATCAACATCAGAACTCTAAGAATAAACAGAAATCGAAGCAAGATATTATAGGAAAGCTCATGGAGCCGCTCTTTTGGGATTCGAAGAAATTTTTCGCGCATCATACGATTCGCAAAACAACGCTCCCTAGGGATCTCGGCTGTGTGCTTGAAACGTTTCAAGTATGCTTTAACCTAACCTCTTAAGCGGCATGCTTAGATGCAATTATTTCTCTTCTATCCGTCGTAAATTCTAGCTATTAAAAATCTCATCTCCTTAAGGTTACACAATGCGTCGATGAGCAAATCCCACAAATCAGAAGCTGACATTTTGGATTGTGGATTCCAAAATCTTAACCAGACTCTCAATTCAAATATCTCAAGAAACATTTGGTACTATTCGGATTGATCTGATGTGACAAAGTCTTGTATTTTTCTGGGATTTCTTTGCCCGTGATGTGAAAGCAGCGCGTTGAACTTAAAGGGAAAGATACTGAAAAACAGTAAAGGGAGGAAGAATCCAACTCAAATTCATTTTCAAGAAGAAAACTTTTCCAGTTTTCCTAGTATCTGATCACACGACGTCTAGTGATAGATGAGCACCATTCACCTGACCCTTTAGAAAGCAAAATGCAATTAATAAATCATAAGATGTTTAGTTTTATCGTACGCCATACCTCAGCTGTTGGTATTAAGGATGAAAAAAAATGAAATTATTATCTGCATATTATTAACAGTTACCCCTTATTTTTCAGCGTTGGGTATTTTAACCATTTATCAAGTTTATATATTACAACTTTGTATATAAACATGTTTGTATATAAAGTCATAAACTCTCATTTAGTCCTCTCGTTAGTCATAAACTTTCATAACACCTTCCATTCATATTCTACACGTTCAGCCAATTCAATCCGACTCCAGCTTTTGCGTAGTAATTATCAAAGAAGATGCGCCTCCTTTATAGGTGTTAAATGGTGGCCCTTTTTACATGAACCTATCCGTAACCTTCCTTCCTGCAACTTATTTAAAAGGAAGTTAACATTTTTACTTTTATCTAATATTCTTAATTAATACTAACACCTTTTAATTTCTACTTTCTTTCTTGTTATTTTTGTCCTGTCTTTTTTTTAATTTTTTTCTTTTTTTTATTTTAGACTCTTTTCCTATATAGTATTATTATTGATGATTTTTGTGCCCACTGGGGACCTAACACATCGGTCATTTGGCCATATAGACCCCGATCGGAACTACTGTATTGTGTTAAATAAATAAATAAATAAAATAAAAGGGAAAATTTTTTTCTGAATATTTGTGAGTTAGTTCAATCCCCTAAATAGCAATTTCTATGGAATCAAGCATATGATTTGTATTTTTCTTAACATTCTCTATAATACGAGGGGCGTTCAAATTTGACCTGGACTTTATTTTTTGTAAATTTCATTGTTGTAAAAATCTAAACTTTCATTGTTGGGATGGCGACTACCGCCTGTCATGCAAATGCAGCACCACTCATCCGGTTGCCATGACAACCGATTGTTTGTTTAAACAAAATGGCGGACAGCGATGTGTCGACCAAAGTGGAACAACGAATAATCATCAAGTTTCCCCACAACGAAGGTGTGAAAGCATATGAAATTCATCAGAGACTTCAAAGAAAGTTCACCGAGTCATGTCTCGATCATCCGTCTTTGCTTGGTGCCAAAATTTTGAAAGAGAGTGAGAATCCACCGGCAATGAACTTCATAAGGCAAGGCCAGCAACTGCTGTCAATGATGCACGAACAAATGAGCTGATAAGGGATAACAGGCAGATTCATGTCCGAGAATTGGCTTCAATATTGAACATCAGCACTGGCTGTGTGGAGACCATCATCCACGATAAGCTGAAATTCAACAAGATCTGTGCCAGATGGTTCCCTAAGCAACTCTCCGAGGATCACAAAACCACCTGAGTGGAAATCTGTTCCATGCTGCTGCAGCGATATGACAGAGAAGGTGACAGCTTCCTAGGCGTGTTGTGACCACCGGCGAGACATGAATTCATCACCATACTCCTGAAAGCAAGCGTGCGAGCACGGAGTGGCGACACACTGACTCACCACGACCCAAGAAATTCAAGATGATACCGTCGGAAACGAAAGTGATGGTGACTGTATTCTGGGACATTAAGAGTATCGTTCATGTCGATTTTCTGGAAGAACGTCGAACCATAAATGCACCCTACTACTGTGACATTTTGAGGACGTCCCTGAAGCCGGCACTAAGGAAAAAGCGACCAGGACTACTTACCAGTGGTGTTTGTTTTCTACAATGCAATGCCAGACCACACACAGCCCAACTGACTGTGGACACACTGACGGAACTCCAATGGGACATCTTACCACATCCTCCATACAGCCCGGATCTCTCTTCTTTTGGACCATTGAAAGAGTTCTCGGGAGGGCAGAGGTTCGGCTCCAGTGAGGAAGTGGAAAAGGCTGTCCTGACGTGGTTTCGACACAAGGCTGAAGATTTCTACAGAACCGGTATCCAGATGCTCCCAAAACGCTGGAAAAAATGTGTAGAGAAGCAACTTGTGGGTGTGTTTTTTTGTAGTCTCCTGATTTTATAAAAAATAAAGTCCAGGTCAAATTTAAACACCTCTCGTAGCAGAACACATCTTTCCACAGTTATTATGCAAAAACAACCATTTCACTTGAAAGAATTATAACAAAAATTTGGCCTCTAATAGAAATGTGTTAAATCACTTTTTGTTCACAGTTCATCATAGCAACAGGAAAAAAAATTAACAGCAGAAATTAACACAAATTATGAATAACTAAAAAAATGCTAATACATCTGTGCTGATTTTACGACTATTTTATGCAAAAGGTAAAAATTATAAAAATGTAATTAGGTTCATCTTACCCCCTCTGGTGTGAATATTCTGATAAGCTGTCCACAGGAGGCGAACGAATGACGCTCTGTTATGAGGCGTCGCAGACACAAACTTATATTCCCGTTGAATGACATGAGTCCCCTGGTGGACACGTTGGAAACTACAGCAAAATAAAAAATTGAAAACGCCATTTATATTGGATGAGCCAACAAACAATAATATTGACGTCTCATTACTAAGTAAAGTGGAAGATTGGGATATTTGCAGAGAGTATAAAGACAGAAATGGCGTTCGGAAACTATTAATTAGAAATAAAAATGGTTAATAACGCTGCCGTCAATCAATGTATTAAATTTCTATGTAGGTCTTAATTAACGTCACAACTCAGCGCTACTGGTCGTTGCCTGAGCTGAGAATACAAACTTCGCAACATAAATTTTTAAGAATATTACAAATATTGCAAGACATTTCTTCAGCATTCCATCTCTTAGAAAAGCCCCAAATTTAGAAATTTCAAAATCTGCGCTTAATTTGTCTATGAACAAATTATAAAACTATTAAGCTGTAGTTAAGCTTTAAGCTATTCCTGTAATGAGTGTTTGTTTAAAATCAAACATACCTGATTAAAAAACCTACAACGAAACCTATTCTCTGAAAATTATGCAGCAGCTCTTTATTTTTCCTTAATCCCCTTATGAAATCCTTTAGAAAATAACGACATGCTCAAATTTTGCTGTATATGGATTGGACGTCTTTAAAGAACAGCCTTCATTGTAGGGTGGCTGCTGGTCAAAATTTCCACGGAAAATTGGTCAGAAGCCCTGGTGATCGTTAAATGAAGCATCTCAGAAGTCGAGTTTTAATCTCCTTTTCGTGGATCACAGGTGTGCCTTGTTTGATCAGATGACAGCGTCAGAGTTTGAAAACAGCACGTAGTCGGGGCCGACGCCATTATTTTTGTTATTAACATTTCAGGAGCCACTAAATGCCGCTACTTATATTCTAGTGCATCATTTATAAAGGATCTCGTCGTGCAGAGGACAAGAGTGTGAGGCTCGTGCTCCACCAAGGAATGCAATGAACTCCCTTCTTCCTCTTCTGCTTCTTCCCCCGTCTCCTTCTTTCCTCTTTGGGAACGACGAAGGGTGGGTAGGGTAGGGGGCTAGGGAATTTCTGTTTCAGACACCAAGTAATAAAGGGGGGAATCAATGGTCGTTAGCAAAGACTTTTCGCAACGGTTGAGAATCAATTAAGTGGAGCTCCTTGTCGGCTTCTCGTTAGACTTCTAACAACAAGAGGAGGACGATGTTGGTCACAAGAGGTGTTGGGGTAATGACCCGCTGCCTTATGGACCCCCTTAGTCCCTATCCCCTCTACTCTTCTTATTCCTCGAGAGCTTTTTCTTTCGACACAAGAAACACTCGACCGACAAATAAAACTTTTCCCAGTGACGTCATTCTGACAGTTATACGCCTCGAAAGAATGTTTCGAACCACTCGCTTCGAATTTGCAACTAGAAAAATATCCACGTTTGAACTCAAACAATTTTACAAGCTCGTTCCCATTTCTCAAGACTGCCGCAAATAAAATGAGATTCAACAATGTAGTGAATAACTGTCGAAGTGATCTTTATCAGATTCTCTATCATTTCTGAACGGAAAATTTTCAGTTAGGTAAAAACTACTCCAATTGATATTCATTAGGCAGTTGATACATTTTTTTTATTTACACATTGCTCGTGATTCATCATTAACCGTTAGAATTATTGTGCACTTTATGCAAAAATAAGCTTAAAAGGAAAGTTTAATTGGTACTACTATAATATGCGGTTTGCCATCTCTTTTACATTATAAGCTTATTGTGCGGCCTACCATCTGGTGTGCGAAAAGTCGTTTCATTATAGTATGCGGCATGATCATTTCTATAGGCTTTACATTACAGTGTGTGTTGTCGTTATATTGCTATTTTTTTATTATAATTTTTATATACTGGGTGTTTACTAAACATACGGCAAATATTCAAGAGGTGATTCTTTGGGTAATTTTAATAATCTTTTGTCCTTTGATGATTTTCGAAATGCCGCTTTGTTTCGAAAATACAAGACGATGAAGGTTTTTCGGCAAAAACCAAACTGATATCTTTTAACAACATTCTGATTACTAAAAACTGCTGTTTTTTGTACTCACAGCAGGTTAGTGTATGGGGCCATCTGAAGTCGTTAGTTTACACTACTCCAGTGGAAAATATAGACGAGTTGAGAAATCGGATAATCGGGTGTAATGCAATAAGAAACAACCCATCATGGGTGCTTTTGAAAGAGTTCGGCAGCCAATGAGGAGAAGATTGGATTCATGGTAGTCATTTTCAGCAGATATTGTGGATTAATCGTCAAAGGACAACAGACTCTAAAAATAAACCTAAGAATCACTTCTTGAATTTTTCCCGTATGTTCAGTAAACACCCTGTATCGTTATAAAAATTATACATTGACTTTATTGAAAATTATTGATGCACATTGGGGATGTTTATTAAAAATTGTAAAAAGAGATCTGACGAGTTTTTATGAGTATTCCCCAACAAAGTTCGTCGAGATGGAGCTGGAGCATTTCCACTTTAAGGTACGTGTTCCTCGGTGCGACTATCACGATGATCGTTGAGCACTATTTCTTTGTATTTCGTATGGAGCTGTTTTGCTCCGAGCGACTGCCGCTATTTTATATTTCTAGTTTTATTTTGATTTTATTTATTATTTCTTAATTATTTTGTCAATTATTATTTATTTTTTATTTTTTATTTAATAACTATTATTTATTGTATTCCAGGGTTTTTGTGTCTCGTCCTTTTCTCTTATAAATATCCGTTCTTTTAATAATTAGTTATACAATACTCATTTCCAAAAAAGTTGGGACAGTGCAGCATATAAGAAGAACTCCAACACATTTGTTTGGATTATTGTATTGCCGTTTATTTCAACGCATTATAATACATAAACGATAAATTAGGCATGGGATCACATATCTTATATGCTTAAAGAAAGATACAGGTGGTTTTCCTGTTTGGCACGTGCAACACACTCCCAAAAAAGTTGGGACAGCACGGCGTTTACCACGGTGTGGCGTCACCTCTCCTCTTGATGACACACTGTAATCTTCTGGGCATCGATGACACCAATCTTTCTAACACCGTAACCGGAATTCTGTCCCATTCCTGTTGGATATAGGTTTTCAGCTGTTCAACTGTCCGGGGTCGTCGCTGTCATAGTTTTCGTTTAATAATACGCCAAACGTTTTCTATAGGCGACAGATCCGGGCTCAAAGGGGGCCAATCCAACATACGAATGCGCTGCCGACGTAGTCATGCAGAAGTTATGCGCGCTGCATGCGGTCTGGCGTTGTCTTGTTGAAATATACACTGACGTCGTCCAAACAGGCGCCTCTTAGATGGCACCATAGCTTGTTCCAGGATCTGTATATACGCTTCAGCATTGACGGTGCCATTGCAGATGTGCAAGTCTCTCATTCCATGGCCACTAATACAACCCCAGACCATGATAGACGTTGGATTCTGTACCGAACGCCTGTAGCACGCGGGAATATCCTTTTCGTATTTGGTCCGGAGTGTACGGCGTCCATTATTTCCGTAAACAATCGTAAAGATTGATTCATCGGACCACAATATGTCCTTCCAGCGTGCTTGAGACCAACTGCGAAGGGCTCGAGCCCATATCAGACGGCGACGTTGCTGTCGTTTGTTGATGTATGGCTTCCGTTGTGCACAGTATAACTTAAGTTTGCATTTGTGGATGCACCGGCGTACAATATTCAACGATAATGGCTTCCCGAAGAAATCGCGGGCCCACGTGGCTATGTCCGTAATCGCAGCATTCCTATGCGTGACGCAGTGACGTCGGAGGATCCGAAGAGCTCGAGCATTCAGAATAGGTTTTCTACCTTGGCCTTTCCGAACTGTGATCTCACCACTATCTCGGTAGCGCTTGATAATATTATGTACTGTAGATGATGACAGGTTAAATCTTCTGGCTATTGCACGCTGAGAAACGTTGTTTGTGAATTCTTGAATGATTCGAACACGAAGATCTTCGCTAACTGGCTTGCCTCGACCCATCGTTCCGAATAAGTTACCTGAACGACGGATGGCAACTGTTATTTATACGGAATGTAGTACGACGTCATCATTCTAGATTATTCCCGAACAATTCGGAAGGTTCCACTACTAACGGCGCTTTCTACAACGTATGTCCCTACTATTTTGGAACGTGTTGCAACACCCCCATTCAAAATGAATGTTCCGGCCACGATACAAAATGTTTTGGTGCACACAGTATATTTATGTCATTTCATAAACGTATCTGCTATTTTGTATTCGCGAGAAAGTTTTGTTACATCATCCCTTTTTGTTTTTTCTATATATTTTGCACTGTCCCAACTTTTTTGGAAATGAGTATTGTATAATTTTAATGTAAAATTTTTTGATGAAAGTGCACCACTAAATGAACAAAATTTTACTATATTCAATAACTATATTATGCAACATTGTGTAATTCGTGCACAAAGTAGTCAAAAAATATCGATTTTTTAAACGTTCATGACATTTTATTCGTAATTCAGATCAATGAATCAATGATTTTTTTCGACATACATATGAGCTCGAACATACGGTGTTTTTTGGCTCTTTTCATTCCATATGTTGTCTTCTCTTTCCTCAATCAAAAGGAATTTAGTTAATAATTTTTTACGTCTATTCAATTTTACACTCATTCTGTTAAACACAACCTTCCTCTGGATGTGACTGCGAATGAAAACATGCGACTAGTGAAAATTCAAAAAATCGCAGACGCTCCGAGCAAAACGGTAACCACCGATTATCGTTCAACGTTTAATCGTTGCACGATCATCGTAATAGTCGCGCCGAGGAACACGTATCTTTAGTCCTCTACATCTTTTTCAAAATGTTCATTTTTGAATCAAACCATCTGCACTTGATATCTTGTATGAGAGCACTTAATACTGAATCTACATCACTCTTGGTGATTAATAGTTTCGTGTATAAATCCACATTTATTCAAATTGGTTATGCTGGCCATTCATCAATATGTACGAGCTATTCATAACTATTCATCAAGCGTATTGTTGCTGGATAATTGGCAACAGAGTGGCCCGGTCACGTTTTTGAATATTAAAATAACGTCAATCCAATCCCTTTTTCTCTTTCAAATAAACAGGGTCCATCTATTCGAGCCCCATGGTTCCGATTATTTTGAATCTCTGCATATGCGTCATGAGACTGTGCCCAGTCATGAACGAGTCAGAGGTAGGCACGTCGTCCTGAAAGATAGACCGCAGACTGACTGTATACTATAGCAGCACCGTTTAAATGGGCGGCAAGTTTCTCAGTTCATTCTATATACACGAACTGAATTATTAGCATTTTTTTTCAACTTCACTGCGAAGTCGAATTAGAATATACATAATAAATATTACAATAAATAATTTTTACGGATGTATAAAAAAAGGACGACGAGACAAAAGAAGCCTGGAATAAAAATAATAAATAATAAAAATTAAACACAGAGATAAGACCCTGAAAATAGCTGGCAAAGGATACAGGCTAATAAAGAATTATCCTGAATATTTTATTATTTAATAAATAATTTTGTAATATTTCAAATTTTATTGGCAAAACAAATGAACTTCATATAATCTTTTAAAAAATCTGTGTTCCAAATTATATGGATTGTAGTGTTTCAGCTATAGTCCAACAGAAAAGTCACGAGAATCGCTCTTCCTGAAATATATCACATGGTCATGACGTTGAATTTAAGTTCATCAGCCAAACAGCGGTTGTCGTAGCCTCTTTGCACAGGTCCTTTATTTATCGCTCATATTTCCTGTTTAAAGTGCGCTTTGTTCACCACGTACTCAAGCAACATGCCAAACAAGAAAGATTCTTCTGAGGAAAGCTCAGAATTCATTTAACAGCGGCTATATTTTATCCAAGCTGGTTTCTATAGTAACTCAATGATTGACAGTTCTCATGATTCGCTGGTGGTACTATAAGGGCGTGAAAACATTTAAAATATATATAACATAAAGTAGACAGCTGAAATGATGTCACTGCAAGGATTCCTAATTAATAATATGTTTTAGATCTTAATCTATTTAGAATACCAGAAAGGATTGCCCCAATGTCAATTATTACTTTGCACAGCTCAGTCAAACGTGAGAATGGCACCGAGGGAAGAGACTTACGTGGTGACGTAGAGGCCGATACTACCTACCATGAATTACTGACAAGCGTCCGCTTGCCTACCTCGCAATTCATCCTGAAAATTGAAGACAGATATTCAATTCCAGATTAAGGCGAAGAGAATACTGGAAGAATAAGACGCCTGCGCAACAAGCGCCAAACAATATTTGGCTTCCACAGGAGACTCAATCGCGGTGCAGAAAGAGAAAAGTCCCCCAAAAAATAAACATAGACGCAGGCATTCAACAAGATTTTCTTGTATTGGCACTGCAGGCAATCGAAGAGATAAACAACTCCGGATGAAGGCGAAGATGGCCTGGGAGAAAAACACGGCAATTCTCCGTAAAACTCGCCTTTTCGATGACGATAAACAAGGCCCAAGGACAGACGTTGAAAAGGGTGGGAGTTCATTTCCTGAGCCCGCAGTCATAGGACGTGAAATTTACAATCAGCGAAGGGAACTTAATTCAAACTTCGGGAAAAATTTACACAAAAATTATAATATACACAAAGAAGTTTTAAGAAAATAGATAAACTTTGCAATTGTTCGAGTCTCGGTAGACATTTAATGTGAACATAAATTAAAGATTATAAAATGTATAATAACTCTAGCAGCCCTGGTGGCAGTAATGCAGAAGTTTCGCTGGTTTGTAAAGTTTTTGAGCGCAGCAGCTTCTTAGATTATTTAACCGATTAACGTTTACGCAGTCGAGAAACAAATACAATCCTCCGACCAGAAGAATTCGTAAACTTGAAATCGTACGCTTTCTCGGCCACATGGCTTGCGCATAACTTTGGATTCACTATTCCACTTACGAGGAACAGTTCCGAAATGCCAATCTCCGATTTCCACCAAATTTGGTATATATGTAAGTAGTAGACAATGAGTTGTACCTACAACTAAATATTCTAGTTGCTGACATCAGCCGGGGGAGAGTTATAGCCCCTCAAAAGTCCTCAAAGCGCGCGAACTTCAAATTGGTTTAAAACGGAGTTCATATGACAATTGCGAAATAGAAGTATACAATTGGGCGAAAGACTAAGACCGACGAGATTTAAGCACTGTTATTAGAACAAAAGTGATTGTAAGCAAAATGGTAATTTACACCAGGAACATAACATGAATGTTAAGTTAGAACAGTTGTCAGACACACAATGACGAGGTAAATTTATGAAACAAATCATTAGGTTTAGTGAATGGGTTATACGTATGTACTGGGTATGTACTGGGCATATAGACTTTATTCTCGACAGTATTTACAAGGAGAAGGTGGATTTTCATTTTTCTTCGTTATTTCTGGCTGTACGACATGAAAAACATATTGAATTAAATAATTGCCTTATAAAACAACACTATCAATAATGAAGATAGCAATGGTTATCAAGAATGTAACAGCTAAATGTGAAATTTAATATTGAAAAATTTTCGGTATCTCATAGAAATTGTTTATAATGTTACTTTCAACTAAAATATATATTGATACTGTACGGATAATTTCTTATTTTTCTTTTTTGATGTAGATGATTTGAATTCCAAATCAAGAAATCTCTTGCAAGGAGGCTCAGATTAAAGTTTCAAAGTTATGAAGTTGAAAAAAAAGAGTTGTCTGTGTAATTTTAAGAGCCATTGTTCATGAAAAATATTTTTAAAAGTAGAACGATAAAAATATTTTTAAAAACACAGTTATTGTTTAATTAAGTGGCAAAATTATGACTCCTACAATTCTTGAAACTTCGACAGACTTTTGAAAAGTTTTTATGTAATCACACTTCACCTTTATTAAAGTGGTGAAGCTTTTCCAACATCATCAAAGATATGAGATGTAGGAAAAATTATTGCCAAATTCTATATCATATTAGGCAAAAATTTAAAGGCTTTACATATAAAATATTAAAAAATTTGAATTCCATTCAATGCTCTTGGTAAATCTTTAATTCAGTTTTTGGCAGACGTTTTTCTCTTAATAAAAACAATCGCAAAATATTATAAAGATATTAACCTCAGGCGTCAATCCACGTAAATATATTTTTATTCATACCCCAAATGGAGAATGGTTGATCCACGATACGTTTTTCTTGTCTGATCACTTTAAGAAAACTGCATGCTCAATATTGACATTCTAAAAATTGCATTTCAAAGTAGATTCCAGTGAAGCGACGTTTTGTTTACCATAACAATTCGGCAACAAATGTGAATTTTTTTTCCCTTATAAAAAGGGAAAATTAAATTATAAAATGAAAATCTTTATGTGATGCTTCAAAGGGTCTGTCTAATTTTATTTATACAATTTAGATAAAAACTTTAGAAAATGTATTTTAACTTTAATATTAAAAAAAATTAAATTGAATAATGTATAAGTGGGTTTGCAAAACAAGGCGCATAATGTGAATCTTAAACAGCGGAGTTATTAAGAGAGCTACGAAGTTGAAAGGGTTCCGTTTCGATTACGTCGGCTTTCTTTGTTGCATATTTGCTGAAATAGTAGGAAAAAGAGCTACCTTTTCCCTCTAAAAATGCAGTAAGGCTCATTACTGAATAAAAAGATAAGAGGAACGAAACCAGATATAAACAAAACGCCAAGTTAGAACATAGCAAGGAATCTTTTTGTTGAATTGTTTGATAAAATAATAAGAATAGTTACAAACATTCGCTCAACAGTTTCTTGCGAACTGGCGTTAAGGACAAACAACCGTGTGTCTCAAAAGTCGCATGCCATATGAAAAGTTTATGAATGTTGGCTTTATGTTCACACGGTTTCGCAAGCTTATCGTTTTTTGTTTTGATAGAAATAAAGTTTAACTACCTCAATATTATGTTTTATTAAATATGCATTTAAGGATCATTAAAAAAATATATGAATTACATTTCTTTATAAAGAAAACAAAAGAACTAATTGCTCATAGCGTTGTGATTAGGCTTCGACCAATCGCAGTTAGGGAGAAGATAGATAGAGTTTCACTATACCTGTATGTTTTGTAATTTTCTTTGAAAAAATTAAATGGCGTTACTTTCTGATATATCGTCGTAAATCGATTTAAGTGTTTAGAAGAGCACGAGAAACACTTTACTGTACTTCCTGGTCCCCAAATTCCCCGGATTTAAACCCAATCGAATTATTCGCTCCATGGACACTCCACCTAGAACCCTCCAACAGCTGTCAACTGAACTGCGGTCAGCATGGCACTAATCCCTTTGAAAACTTTCCAGCACTTAATTGAGTCTCTCCCAGCCCGTCTAGCCGCTGTCCGAGCTGCGTGATGGTTATTCGGGATATTAACAGGTGGTTATATTAATATTGAATAATGAGGCAGTTGGATACCGCAGTTCATATCATCCGGTGGATACGTTATATCTCCGTAACGAGCGGCCCAATCTTGAAATGTTTTTCAAGTATATGCTTATTATCGGGTCTAATGTAATCACATATATACGTCACTTCGATCATACACTGCTTTGCAATGAAATTGCCCCATCAACAAGGAGTTATCCGACCTTATCCATATATAGTTGGGGGGGGGGTTCGCCTACCTCCGACTAGTAAACGATTAGATGCATGCTCACGGGACATGACCATTTGGGTTGATACAGGGTGTCCGGTTGATACATGTCTTCATCGACGAATCCCGCTTTTGTTTGGACACCGACGACAGACGCGGACGAGTGTGGCGCAGACCATTGGAACGTGCCAATCAACAATGCATCCGGTATCGCCATCGTGGACCAACACCCGGGACCATGGTCTGGGGTGCCATCGGCTACGATACCAGAACGCCTTTAGTCACCATCCAAGGCACCCTGACAGCAGCACGGTACGTCACAGAGATTCTGCAGCCCGTATTATTGTCCTTTCTGCACACAATACCCGGTGCAGTCTTTCAGCAGGATAACGCCAGACCGCACACGGTAATCATGAGCATGTCTGCATGATGTCAACTGCCTGCTATGGCCCGCGAGGTCCCCAGACCTATCGCCAATTGAGCACGTGTGGGACTTGGTGAGACGTCGTTTACGATCACCCCGGAACCTCCATGAACTGACACAGCTGGTTCGCCAGGGCTGGGCAGACGTACACCTGCGGCTGGAACAATGCATCGCCGCTAGAGGTAGTGCCACAACCTACTGATGCCGCTTTTCTTTGGGACACCCTGTACAAACGAGTGCACGTCTTGGCTCCATAACGTAATAAAGGTGTGTTCAGATGTATCTCTTGCTGTATACCTATTTTTGGCTCATTCGGATAACTCCTTGTGGATGGGGCAATTTCATTGCAAAGCAGTGTATATTCGGCTGTCATATATTGAGATAGTGAATGTCTATTATAGTTAGCTACTATTTTTGTTGGTTCCATTTTGCAATGATTTACCTATTCGAGATATAGAATATTTCGGAAATTCTATTTTTGGCTGATATCTCGGGAATTATTGGTCACACTGAAATTTGGATGCGATATCCGTAATCAACGACGAAAGACACATTCATTTCTTATATAATGTCTCCCGCATCTTAAAACAAGTGCGGACAGACAGTAATATAGGATTCAGTAACGAACTTTTCAACAAATTTCAAATGCTTTAATGCGAATTTCGTTTCTCCGTTTTCAGTGAGCGTCACCGAAGCTCTCCAGTGAAGCTCCCCGACGGGGCACGCCAACAACAGGGCACTAAAATGTACAATGTCACCTAAAAGAGGCTTGCCTTTGTGGAAAAAATAAACCACAAAAAATCTGATTGTAGATTTTCAACAAGAAAAACGAAGATGATAATTCTAGTAAATCAAAATTATACAAAAAGTATAAGTGGGGCAATTATCCGAGAAAGTAAAACTTGGGCAAATGTCCACAATTGAAACCAAGAATAAAGAGGTAAGTGGATAATCGTAATTAAGTATAAAGAAGGGCTCTTTTACCACAACAAAAGTAATAAAGAATATAACAAAATCAAAAATAACAGAAAAATACAACCTGGAAGCGCTTTTCGAGAGCAAAGCTCTCATCATTCGGCAGGAACCAAGGAGAACACATGGAAAACCCAAAGTGAACTGATTAGAAACCGAAGAAAGCGGTTTATATAGCGAGAGAAATACAAGGCAGATCAATAATAGAAAAGAAATAAAAACAATATGATTGGTTGGCTAATTGAGACCACCACTGAATTAGAGGGGAATCACTAATAGGGCCTAAGTCGGAGTTTAATAACGTGTTGTTCTTGGATTTATGGATAGCCATGCTCTCGAAAGCATCTAGCAAGTGTTTTTTTATTGATACATTGTAACAATTTTCAAACAATATAACATTTTTTTTCAGCAACCCCAACCAAATGCGAAACTTGCTGGGCAACCCCAAAGATAAGGTACCGGATATACAAAAGTCAGGCATCTACGTTATCCATTGTCCGCAATGTCCTAAGCTTTACAAAGGTCAGACCAAACGCAGTTTATCCACCAGATTCAAGGAACACCTCGACCACAGAAGATTCGGTAGATGCAGTCAATCAGCCATAGCCAAACATTCAATAGAGACGGGTCACGATTTTTCCATCGACAACTTAAAACTGTTACAATCTATCAATAAAAAACACTTGCTAGATGCTTTCGAGAGCATGGCTATCCATAAATCCAAGAACAACACGTTATTAAACTCCGACTTAGTCCCTATTGGTGATTCCCCTCTAATTCAGTGGTGGTATCAATTAGCCAACCAATAATATTGTTTTTATTTATTTTCTGTTATTGGTCTGCCTTGTATTTCTCTCGCTATATAAACCGCTTTCTTCGGTTTCTAATCAGCTTCAGGCTACCTGGTTACTGTGTCTATCGTAAAGACAGAATTCTTCCCACTACAGTAAAGTCCCCGTCAGGTGGGTCAGCAATTATTATTAAGAAAGGCATTCATCATCGGGAGGAACCAACCCGAGACTATATGGGAATGGAAGCTGCCTCTGCTATCATTACTGATGCCACACTGGGAGAGGTGAAACTAGTGGCTCTATATAATGCGCCCAAGCATAAATTCGATGCCAATGAGCTTGACGAGCTGTTTTCCGGGAATATTCCCGTTATTATGGCGGGAGACCTGAACGCTAAGCACTCGCACTGGAATTCAAGATGCCATAACCAAAACGGTGTCTTTTTGTATGGCTACGTGCAAATGCAATCTGATATTATTGCAGTAGGCCCTGTGGATGATACATATTATTGTGATCATTCTCCTTCAAGCGATGTACTTGATATTGTGTTGTTGAAGGGCTTCTACAAATCATTCAGTATCTATACTGTCAATGATCTATCCTCAGACCATAAACCAGTTGCACTAAATTTTGACAACGTAAACATTGACCTCAAAGAAGAACTGAGGCTCAAACAAGACTGGAAGTTTTTTAGAGAAATTCTCAAAAATGATGACGACCCACTAAATAACGTACATAGTACGAGCGACATAGATACCAATGTGAAAAGGCTTACTAAACGTATAAATGCAGCTCTTGACTCTAGTGCTTCACCCTTAGAGTCGAAGCGAGCTGATCACCTTGATCTCACCCCAGAAATCAAACAATTAATTGAGCAAAGGAATAAGGTTAGAAGGCAGTGGTACCGAACTCGTGATTCATGGCTTAAGACCAAGTATAATAGGCTCACTAGAAGAGTTCACGAGGAGGTAAAAGCACTTCGTAATGACAGGTGAAACGATAAAGTTAAGAGTCTGTCGACCCACGATAACTCTATTTGGTGCATGGTTCGAGCCTTGCAAAACAAGAAAGCCATTAATATCCCACCCCTGTTAGCCCAAAATGGCAAATTCATCACGAATGATGATGATAAAGCGCAGCTTATTGCAAATTCACTTTCAGAACAGTTTGTCACGCCTACTGATGGTCGGCAAATAGGACTTGATATGTCTGAGAAAGTAAAATCCTGCATAACTGGCTTCTATAATATTCACAGCAATGAATTCCCAAAACATAGCATTGATGTAAATGAAGTCCAAAGCATCATTAAAAATTTAAAAAGGAGAAAAGCTCCAGGTAAAGACTCTATTAAGAAAAGTGCTTTGAAAAATTTACCTCCAAATACAATTCAAGATATTGCAAAAGTGATTAACGACTGCTGGAAGAACACTTACTTCCCGGATGCTTGGAAGCAATCAGTTGTCTTAAGCATTCCTAAACCAGGACAAAATCCTGCAAATCCTGTTAGCTACAGGCCCATCAGCTTGTTACCATCAATCTCCAAAATCCTGGAAAAAACAATTCTCAAGAGATTCATTGAGTACTGTGATGCCAACGATCTCATCCGCGATGAACAATTTGGCTTTCGCTCAAACCATTCCTGCCAACTCCAAACATGGAGGCTCGCAGCGGATATCAATGAGCCCCTTAATCTCTCTATGTATTGTGGGGTCGTTTTCCTCGATGTGCACAAAGCCTTCGACCAAGTCTGGCACGATGGTCTTATTTTTAAAATGATTATGGATGGATTTCCTCAAGATATAATTACTCTGATACACTCGTTTCTCTCCAACCGGTTCTTTCAGGCCAGAGTTGGAGATAGTCTATCTCCTATGTATGAAGTAAAAGCTGGTGTCCCACAGGGTTCAGTCCTGGGGCCAGTATTATTCAATTACTTTATGCGAGACTTTCCAAGTCCTTCCAAAGGTAAGCTCTTTTTTTACGCAGATGACGCTGCTATACTGACCTGTGCTCGTCAACCAGCCGTAGTAGTCTCGCGGCTGCAGAAGGCTCTAAAGGAGTGTGAAAGCTGGTTTAGCAAATGGAGGCTAAAATTGAATGTAGACAAATGCAAGGCGATGTTTGTCTCCAAGAGGAGAAAGAGATCATTAGATTCTCTAACATTATATGGCAAAAAACTGGACTGGGTTGAAACTTATAAATATCTTGGTGTTGTCATTGACTCTAAACTTACCTGGACTCCCCACGCAACTTATGCGTTGAATAAGGCCAGGAGAGCCAAGTTTAGCTTGATTGCTCTGCTGGGCCGGAATAGTGCTCTAAACATTGATAATAAACTCCTACTCTATAAGGTCATTGTTCGGACCATCTTGACGTATGGTATGCCCGTCTGGGCCACAATATGCAAGACTAGGTGGAAAGAACTGCAAACGTTCCAAAACGTTATCCTTAGGACTATTGCGCAAAAAGATCGGAGAATTGTTCGCAATTCCTCCATTTATAATGACTTCAACATGACTCATATTGGCAAATACGTTCAAGGGCTCATGGAATCCATGCTGCCCAATATAGAAAATCATAGCAACGAGCTAGTCTCGGGCATTTTAAATCATCCTATGCATAGAAAGAGATATCGTGATCCAAGGCATATACTTGATATTAATTTTGAAGACATTGATAATGTCTTATTTCCAGATTACTGGACTTCATAGGTCGTGTTTTATCTAATATTAGTGGTCTGCTTCTAGTCTAGACAGTCGTCAATCAAAATCACCTCCAACCAAGAGGGGGTATTTTCTCCTTCATATTATGGATGACCTTTATGGGTTCATCAGGGTTCTTAACTACTTCAGTGTAATTCCCTTGGCATTTATTTAGAAAGGGTGAGATTAAGGAAGCTTAGCTTCAAGTGCCACTCGAATAACGTTTCACTACACTGCTCGATTGTCTATTGTCGTTTCTAATCAGTTCACTTTGGGTTTTCCACGTGTTCTCCTTGGTTCCTGCCGAATGATGAGAGCTTTGCTCTCGAAAAGCGCTTCCAGGTTGCATTTTTCTGTTATTTTTGTTTTTGTTATATTCTCTATTACTTTTGTTGTGGTAAAAGAGCCCTTCTTTATACTTAAGAAAAACGAAATGTAATTATAGTAGCGAATAATAAAATGATCAATTTTTAAATTTCGCAAGCGCTGGATCAAGCAAGATCGCGGGGCTTTGTGCCGTCGCACCGTTCGCACCGCCCCCTGCCTTTTTGCCACGTTTTCGGAATCCGTTGCATTCAGCCTGGATAGCTGCTCACAGACTTCGAAGAATTGGCCTCCTGATCTATTCGTATGGGGGGGGGGGATGAAGTGCAATTCAGTATGATACACTCCTCGTAAAATATCAGACACTCTTCTGCTCTTCTCCTCGGGCTAGTCTCCATTTCGGTAAAACATTCTCTGAATAAACTGGAGACCAAATTACAGTCATTAAATTACGGTCACTACCTGTTCTCGTCGCTCATCGAAAGAAGTCTCTCAGGAATTGCAACTAATTATTCTTTAACCCCAAATATGTGCTCTTGAATTTAATTCTCCTCTCATTAAGTGTTCATTTTCATAAAACCAGTCATTACACCAATTCGCACAGTTTCATGTGCATAGAAAGACGGCATTGCTACTTTATCTCGATATCCAAGGAAAAAATTTCGTTGTTCTGAATTAATCGGCGATTCAGGTAAGTACAAAGCGTGAAACGGAATAGACTCACACTCACTCAGGGAGGATTGGGTAGGGAGGTGGGGAAGACAGTAGGATTCTAACGCTGTCTTCGTCTGTTATTTTGTCTCTCTCGAGGTCGTAACTAAAGGGTAGATCACGTGACATTGGCGCCTAAACCCCGTTTTATGATGTACGAGGTGCGACGAGAAAGAAATGAGAGGCGATACAAGGAAGAGGGAAGGTGAGGGTTTGTTGGGCGAGTTAAACTTCTTGCACGATCCCAGTTCATGATTTAAATATTTGTTGGAGCTACTCAAGTATGATATATATTTCAAGGGATTGAAAAATCTATAAATTTTAGTCGTGAGGATTCAAAATTAAAAACTTCTCCGAGGGAAAAACGGGAAAACTTTTCGGTTCTTTCTCACGGCGGCTTTCCCTCCCCCCTCCTATACATTTTTTCTCCACTGCTATCTGAATATTTTATGTTCCACCTCAGTTGTTGAGAAACAATATTTACGTTTCACGTGGAACCCTTAAAAAATGGAGGTATGTGAAAAAAAATAAAGAGTAAAAGCAATGGGGAAAAATCCTCTAAATTTAAAGAAAGGAACAAAGCGTCTTTGTTGTTAAGAGCAAAATGAATGAGAAGCAGCTAGAAAAATGGAGCAGACAACAGAAACGGAGAGAAAATTCCTAAAGAAAAATGAAGTTCTCCGTCTGAGACGGTGGTTGAAAAAAGAAAAAAAAAATCACTCGAAATGCTAACAATGAGAATTATATAAAAAAACAAGTTCACCTTCTAAAATATTAACACTCAAATAAAAAAAAACAGACTGCACTTTTAGCTTCTTAAGCCATTATTCAAACACAAACAAACTTAATATAGCAAATAGATATTATTCATTCTCATTTGATGCTTAAATTGAGGTCAAATGTCTATTATTCTCAAAGTAAGTCAATGTGTCCGAAATTCATCTCATGGTGCCAAAGAAATGCAGAAAAAAAACCAAAAGGAAGACAGAATACGTTTGAAATCAGAAGTTTTAACGTGTTTCTTCAACTTTAAGAAAACATTTATAATACAAGGGCACCCGTTACATAAAATATGGAACACGTACACAAGGTGTATCTGTAAGAAATGTCGGAAGGTGATAATTGGGATCAAAGCAAGAAAGAACGTCCTTATGAACATATATCCTACAAAGCACTGTTAGTCAGTTACATGCATTTGTGGTTCATGCATGATAGGGCACTTCAGTTTGGATGTACGTCGGTTTTTGGACGACACCTTCCTACGACGGTGGATCGGGCGTCGAGGTCCAGTGCATTAGCCTGCCCGATCTCCTGACCTTAATCCACTGGAATTTTATGTGTGGGGATACATGAAAAGTGTGGTGTACGCTACTCCAGTTAACGACATCAACGATCTGGAAGAGGGTATCAACAATGCGTGGGTAGCTGTTCGACAGGACGCAGGTAACTTCGAGCGATCCATGTTGAGGCGTTGCTGCTCATCTCCTGTGGTGTGACCAAATGTAATGAAATGAGCACGCTGAGAAGCGAACGCTAGTCTTTTAAAGATTTAACAATTTGCTATAGATATTAAAGATGGAACCTAAAAAAAAAGAGGAGTATTCTTTTTATTAAACAAAATGTATATTAAATCCCCGAGATATTTCAAACATTTATACAGGGTGTCCAAAATGTCTGGTAACATGGCAGATATTTCAAAGCTGCCAGGGAGGAGAGATCTGATGAGTGTGGTTTATAGGTAATAGGGGGGTGGGGAATTCATTGCCGCACTCAAATTTACCTTTGACCCTCAAATTTAAGGTCATTCATTTGCTAACTCGAAAACTATTAAAGGTAGAGAAAAATTTCCCATTGCCACCCTGTAGAGCAACACCACATTAATCTAAAAACAATTTTTAAGCACACCCCTCCCCTTCTAAAAATTTCAAGCAATTTTTCTGACTTCTTAAATGATCATTTCGATTTTATCAATAATTATTTATTAGAATATTGACAATGTATTACACACATGCTCTCTGTGTGACCGGCCACGTGGAATTAAACTAAAACCCAAAGTGAGGCTTAGCTTAGCCAGCTCATGTTTCAAGACAGAGCGAGGCGGCTTTGTTTTTAGGTGCAGTTGATCCATCTCACACATCGTTTCGTTAGTTGAAGATGGAACTCTCAAAATGATGTTGACTGCTATCGATTCGAAGTGGAGGGACTCATGTATCTGCTGGTAAGTGATACGCGGGTCTGCCTTTGCCATGTTCTCTACACGGCGAATATTTTCGGAATGATTGCATCAGGAAGACATCCGTTGCGGGAATCGTCTTTCAGAGACTTTCGCTCCCTTTCAAATTCTCGATTCCAGTTTGTGACACATGCTTTCGGTAGAGAATGATCCGGGAAAGTTTCTGTTGAAGTTTTATAGCACTCTTTTGGATTTAGAAAATAACACCTTTTTTATAGTCTTAGAAAATCATGGCTCTCCACGCCTCTCTTGAAATCTCCATTATGATTTGCCCTTCTTTCCGACAATTCTCACTTTGAGCAATTGTTCAGTTCAAACGAATACCTGCACGACAATGAAATTCGGGCAGACATCATGTAAAAAATGTCCGCACGTGTCACGGCACTTAAGATTGATGGCGCGTGTACACCTACCGAGTGCTCTGCATGGCCTTCGCATAATCGTTGTATTAACGTTATGAAATAGGAGTGTTCAAACGTTTTACTTTAAAGACAAAAGCTATCTAAAAACTGTGGATACTTACAACAATAAAGTAAAATAGAGACGACACCACTTGTCTACAGTAAAACTGAATTCACATCCACGAATGCGCATTTCAACAGCTAAGCTGTCTTCATCAGCGTCGAAGAAGTTTACTAATGTTGAAATGCGTATTCATGGACGTAAATTCAATTTCATTGTGGAAAAGTGGTGTCATCTCAATTTTAGGTATTGTTTTACTTTAAGTAAGAAAGTGTGTTCAAAATAATTTTCTGTTTACGTTAAGTTTTTTATCGAATCAATTATACAACTTCTGCTGAGGGATCAAATTATTAATAGAGGAATACACTTAAGCGCTTTCAAAATACACTTATTTTCAAAATTGATTAAATTTTCCACAGTATTGTAGTGTCACGTTTCTGTTCTAGAGATGGATCTAAGCTTTTTGACATTCTGTGGCAATGCAGAGGAGGCGTTCAACGTTTGATCAAAATCTCACATGACGGTGAAAACAGTCTTACTATTCTATAGTCTTTTCATAATATGGCTTCTGCGTTCCATAAGATATTTAGAAAGCTCTTCTATCAGACTAAATGAAGATAGCAATAACAATTGCGTCATCCACCCATTAATGAGTGAACAGAGTGCATTTGCTCGATAATGCGCACTAAAAAGGACGTGAATCACTGGAACAAAAGAACAAAGGATTTTTTTTCGTCTGTTAAGCTCCCTCTTTGTTCAGCACCTTATTTAGCTCTGCCGTCCTGAAAATAGCTGTGTTTTCTTAAAACGAGAATGATAGAAAGCTAAGGACAGCCAGCTTTCTTTGACAGCCAATCCTTGATTCAGTTTGGGAGAAATCATAATGGTAAAAATTAAAAACGCCTTTCTCTGATAACTTTCAAGATCGAAATAAAATTAGAGGAAAAAAAAAAAAAAGAAAAGAAACAACGAATTCTAACAACGTAAACCTTTTAGAAACACTATCATTATAAAAAATTCCTGTACATGCCTTTTTACAAATTCTCCCTTTTTTCCAACTCTATAATTCCAAGGGAAGGTGTGTGTGGGAGGGTAGGTGGCTGGTGGCTTTGGCATTCCGTTGCCTGCGTGTCAGAGCAAATGGAGCAGTAAAAGAACTCGATTTATCAAAAATGTCACCTGAAATCGATTTCGGAATTTATTGTTTCTTACGGAAAAGAAAAGGAAAATTTTATTCGTTTTTTCCCACGTGATTTACTTTGCTCTCTTTTTTAATATTAAATTTCTCCTCATATCTTATTTCCAACGCTTTCTTTCAAGGCTTGTGTTTCAATTTCAAGCGTTCAGAAATTGATAAAAAATAATAATTTTGAAAAATGACATCAACACTATAATGTAATCACATCAGTTGTTTCCTTTAATTTAAATTCAAATAACACCATAAGATTTTCCCACGAAGATAAGAGAACATGAGCCATTTTTCGAAACGCATATTTAATAAAAATCCAAAAATCCGTTTATCGATTAACAACTCTTTCAGGATTTTTACATGAAGCACAATTGGACAAAAACAAAATACAAAACCAAGCCCACAAAGGAGATTTCTCCTGAAAGAAAGAGAATGTTCAGCACCGGTTTCGGAGTTACAAAACAGATGACGCTGTCAATAGCTTCGAAAAATAGTTCTGTTACAATGTCTTTAATGGCACAATGGATGCCTTTAGGGCTCTTTTTTACACTTCTGTTAACAAGTTTTCCAGGGTAAAAGGCCAACACAAACATCCATACCCTTAATAGTATTCGCACCACGGACGAGAACTGGAAAAACTGTCTCAACTTTCTCAGACGGCCCCAAACTGTGTTCACTATTTAGAAAAATAAAACTGATTTTGTGTGAAAATTAAGATTTGATTAGAATTTAAAAATGTTACCTGAGCTACAATCATAGTAGGAATGAAATGAAATTCAACCAAATGAAAATGAGTAAGCTATCATTACCGAAACGAACTTAAAAAGTTTATATCTCCATAACGATTGGTCCAATTTAGAAACATTTTTCAAATTTATACTTAATATAGAGATAATAAGTCGCATCGGTATCGGCCATCATATATAGAGATATTGAATATCGATTAATATAAGAGTAGGAGTTGAAGGAGTTGTTCTCTTCACCTGTGTCTTTTTGTCCATATCAGTCTCCATAAGACTTCCACCTGATTTGTATTTCTCCACATTGGGTGACTTATATTAAGATTTTATTATTTCATTTTATTTTATTCTATTATCCATTAAAAGGAGTATATATTTTTAATCTATTGAATATCGATTATCGATAATTATGATTTTTCGATAGTATCTGTCGGAATATTGACCACTGGTCAATACAACAAATTTTTTTGCTTTTACGTGTACTATTAAACTATTTCGGTTCCATTTTGCCGTGACTTTGTCATTTTCAAGATATAGCATATTTCGGAAAGTCGGCCTATATCTCGGGAACTAATGGTAACAGAAATTTGGCCGATATCTCGGAACTGTTGGTACTACAGAAATTTCGATGCGACATTCGTAATCAGCAATGAAAGACGCATTCTTTTCATATCATATGCTCCGCACTTTTAAAAAGTGCGTACAGATGGAAATATAAAATGCAGTAACGTACTTTTGAAATTCTTTAGAAAATCGATAACTAACGCTATCAACAGACGCCAGTCAAAAAGTAATTTTCACAACAACTTTTCCGCTCTCAATACCATATACATAAAAAAACATCCAAAGAGTTATCATGCCTATTGGAATACTGTCACATATAAGCTTAGGAGTTCGGTCAGATCTTGTAATATGTAAAATTCAACAACGCGAAAATTACGCTAGGGAATCGTTCAAGTACACTGCCCGCCAAAAGACCGGACACTCCTGTTTTAATGGAAAGTGAGTTCGCGAAATCACCGGGCATCTTCGATCTACTGTGCAAAAGTACGAAGAGAAAGGTACGTTAACGACAGCGACTAAAATGATATCTAAGGGACCAACATGATCTTTCGCGGGTGCTGCTAAAGAATCGCAAAAGCACACTTCAGGACATCACTGCTGTTTTTCTAATGGACCCAGACGCCTACTTATTGACCGTAGCTCATGGCCCATCAGTGCAACGTGAAATGTAAATATTTACTTTAATTAAATTATAAAATCAATAATAGATGAAGCTCCATTCTTCCACTACTTAATGAATTTAAAATGCAATGCATGTGCGGTTTTGTTTTTCTTTCTTTCTTTTTTTTTTTGTTGTAATTTTGACAACTTGGTATGTGTGTGTGCAACGCCGCATTGCAAGTGCAAAAAAGGCTAAACTGTTTAATTAAAAACGTTTATTTCATAAAAAAAAGAAGATTATGAAAACCAAGAAAAAGAACGTGTTTTTATGCGCACGAAACATGCCCTTCATGAGATGAGCTTCTTTGAAAGGGGAAGTATTTTGTCTCTAGATGAATGCTCTTGGTGTTAGGAGCAATGCTGTTGTCTTTTGTAGTAAATTTAATATTGTAAATAACTAATAATAACATCCAATTTGTATATATATTTATTATAAAAATATCATATATCCAATAATATAACTGTTATAAAAAAAATACTAACTTAACCCGTGCGTCTTCTCTCATTTGACAGCTAATCAAGATAATCGCTCTTTTAACATTCACCAATCCTAGCAATGAAGATGACACTAATAGAAATATGACGAAATATCGGCCCATGGTCACTCTAGTAAGTAAAGATTCTCGAGTTCTTCACTAAACATCTGGTACAGTATATTGGAAGAATATTCACTGTTATGTAGTAGCCATTAGAAGTAGCCGAATTGGATAATTTAAATTTTCAAATTTCAAAAAGCCTTAAATGTTACCATCTAAGCAGAAACCTGAATTTGCTTATATGATAGATAGACTAGTTTAACCCAAACGAATGACATTCGCACAGAAAATAAAAACCTGATGTGTGTTTACGATTACAAATCTTTTAAATAAAAAAAACAAACTCAAACGATAGGAAATGACAAATAAAAATCATATAATCGACCATTAAAAAATTAACACAATCACATGTACAGGATGATCCAAAAGTCAGGAAAAAATTTTAAAACTCTTTCAGATGGTAATATGCCGGATTAACTATCGGTGAGACGGAAATATCACCTTCTGCTTCCGAAATAGCGTTTGCAGCGAGTGCTGCTCGTTTTATACAGTCTGAAAATGTGCATAAACTGATGTCTGTAACCTGAAAACGTTATTTGTTGGTCAAATACCGAACAATTCTAACATTAAATTATTTTCCTGGAAAAAAAACCCGACTTCATTTCAATCGTTTCTGTGCAAACAAAATCTTTTTATCTGTACTCGTGTGCGAATTATTGAGTTTTAAAATTTTTCCTGATTTTTGGGTCACCCTGTATGTTATTACGGTCAAAGTAAAGAATTTATCAAAAATTTTCTATTCTTCTGTCCCCTCGTGGCCGAATATGAAAAAATGTTGCCAATACGAGGCCTTCGAGATTATCAAGGCCTGAGCATGCTGCTGAAAAGTGCGTGCGTGAGCGATTTCCAAATTTCATCACTAGGTGTCCTCTTTTCTCTATAAACAAGCAGAAAGCCAGCTATATCAATTGTATTACATGTGCTTTTGTAACCACGATAAATTCAAAACTAAAAAAATACCACTAAGCAAATGTTTTAAATAAACCATCATTTGTGAAATTAATTCTGTACAGCTATATAAATGAATTTCAGATGTAACAAAAATAAAAATTTTTCGATCTTCTCATGGTTAAACCACGAGATCGAAAGATTTTTATTCCCCGTCAGATGACAATTTAAATTCATGATAATTTCAAAAATAAATAAATAAATAAATAAAATATTATGTAAATTTTTTAATACTGTTTCAAAAAAATGCTATACAGCTGACTGACTGGCACTGGCCGTTTTATCATGGGCGACATTAACACGGAAAACACAGCCTATTTCTCGAAAAGTTTTGAAACTATCAAAATGAACATGTTACATTAGTTAGCTCTGTGCTCAATGGAAGCAATATATGAAACCTATGTTTTATTTGAAGACTCACTGAATTTGATAAAGCTTCGCAAACATCGATGTTTTTCCGTTGTTCAACATAGTTTTACAGAGATTTTATTGAGAAAAGAGGACATCTGGCGACAGATTGAGGAAATCGCTCTCGCACGCATTTTAGCATTGAAACGGAGCAGCATGCTCAGGCCTTGAAATCTCGAAGGCCTCGGCGAATATCACAATATCTACAAAGTATCAGTGAGCGAATCATTTCAAGTTTTTTGTGATTTGACAGCCAATCAAGGTGATCCTAACTAAGGACAAAATCTCTTCTGCTACGGCATTTTACGTGTCGAAGAATCTCTTCTCGCGGTAGAATAAATTTGCTAAGGAGATGGCAATAATGCATCCTTATAGGATAGTTTAAATTTTTAAATTTCAAAAAATACATACAGACGAACATAGAACCTCCTCCTTTTTGAAGTCGGTTAAAAAAATCGTAAATGTTAATACCTAAGCAAAAATCTGTAATTTCATTATATAATAGAGGGTGGTCAAAATAACCTAACCTAACCTAACCAGCACCTGTTACGATGTTGAATGCGTAACTTTGAAACTACTCGTTGGAATTCGATCAAATTTTAACGGTATACACAGTTGTATGTACTCTATTATTCCCCTAAATTTCATCATCCTAGATATTACAGAACCTGATCTTGTTGGCGGCATTTTTATTTCTGTTCATATTTCAGTTATCGTTCAAATTCGGACCCATGCTCATATGAACTTTAATGCTTAGAATGACTCATACTATCATTTACCAAGTATTCGTTCATTCATTACGGGACACCCTGTATACAAGAGCGTTTTACGAGACTGACTTTTCTCTCCCATTTTTACGAGCGTTTGTGCTTTTACATTCTTTATGAAAAGAGTGGATTTTTACTATATCGGTGACGCTCTACAACTTTGTAATAGGAACAACTATCTTAGAAGTAATTTCTGAAAATCAATTAATAAATCCAGGTCGAGATTCAAGAATTTCTACTTTTCACTTATTTCAATAATGGGTTGCCTCTAATTTGATAAATTTTAGTTTATCAAAGTTAAAAATGTTGAGGTGATAATTAAACAAAATAAACAAATTAATAGACGGCCTCATTCTAATATTTGGTCATTACCGCTCAAATAATTTTTTTATATTCGTACCTTCACCATTACTTTTTAGAGTTATCATTCTCATAGAGCTAGTTTTCCAAACATGTTTTTCACCATCAATAATACCCAGTGGGGGTGCCATTCAAAATATTATTAGACTATCAATAATTGCTGTTAGAATTTCTGCAGATAATACGCGGAAACGAGCTCATCGGTGCTTGATAAGGGATCAACTAAAACTTGATTAGCCTCAAGGATGCTCCGGTTAGTTGCCTTGATCAAAGTGATCGATTAATATTGAATACACTAAATTAACCATCCATTCCGTTCCGGGAAGAGGAGGGATACTCGACATCATTATCCCGAAAGCAATTGCTGCGCGTCACTTCAACTCGTTTCATCTTTTCTCAAACAAAGCCGTAGATCCTATCAGGTAACGAAAAATTCTATAAAGGGACGATTTCCACTTTTTATTCGAAACCACTCTGGTAAGCATCTCTTTTTCAGTTAAAATATGGCCTTGGCCAATGAAGGCTATTAACGTATAGATTTAACGATAGTTTATCTGATAGCCTCAAATAGCTAATCGATTACAAATCTACGCAATTTCATAAATAATCTGTTGTTAATCAGTTACTTAAGTGAACATGTTATTTCTATGTTCTCTTTGAAACTGTGTAATTTTGTCTGTCTATTTATCCGTCCGTGTGAGAAGCCTATTTACAGAACCATAGCGAACAGCACTGTAAATGGCCAGAAGAAATATATTTTGAATTTTATTCTTCTTCGTTTTCAAACGGCATGGAACGGAATTTGAACACCATAGAACTAAGAGTTCAAAAATTAAAGAATGCATAGTTCAAAAACAATTAAATCGAGTTTAAGCTATTAAGATAGGAATCCAGAGATATAAGAAAGTTAATTAAAAACTGGAAGTTCTCATGATAGGTTACGATGCTGAAAAATGAGAAAAATTTCATGATTCTAATCTCGAAAGATGGCAGAAGATAATCAAACAAAAAGGGCACTATATCATTGATTAATGTGTATTTTTGAATCAAATAAACGGTTTTGAAAATCACTGGTAAAAACGCAATGATTATTTGAACAACCCAATTGACCAATTTTGAAGAACTTCAAGAATTAATTCATGAGTGTTCCAGATATCCAAATTAATATTCATTATAGCAAGGTGGAAAGAATTTCCCTTTGGTAAATCATATTTTGAAAATATAATTTATACTGCTTAATCAAAGCATTATTTATCATTCACCTAGTAGGCCTGTTCTGTTGATCCCTTGCGTGCCGCCAAAACCGCTCTGACCATAAAACTCGAATCATAGAACTCAATAAGATCTCTGAAGGTGTCCTCATATCCGGTTTCAGGACTTAGCAGCAAATCTGATTCTCGGTTAGGTTGTTTTCTCAACAGAAATGTCAGAGGCTCAATTAGATGGTAATCTGGGATATTTGGAAATCACTTTGAAGTTTCAATTGTATTCCTCCAACTATTCCCGGGCAATACTTATGGTGAGGCAGGTCGCATTGTTCTGTTGTAAAAGCCCCTGCCTTGAAGGGATGTATTCGTACTTGATCTGCGAGAATATTCAGGTAGATAGTATCCGTCAAAGTAACATTAACATGTAAGACGAGACTCAGGATTTCCTAACAGAACATAAATTACCACAGCATTATACCTAACCACGGCAAGCAGGAAAGTTTTCGTACCTTACTATGGTCATCTTTCCCAAATAAGCAAATGCATCTGTAACGGGATTCATCGGACTAGGTGACCTGTTTCCACTTAACCTGTTGCCCTTATGTGTAAGTGTTGTCGCCTTGGTACATGAACAATGAATGGCCTGCAGTTACACAGCCCATATCAGCGGAATTCACCATGTGTCGTGAAACTGCTCTCGTCACCGATATTAAAATTATTTCGGTTTGTGCCACAGTATACCTTATGTTACTACAAATCATAAGGCTTGGCTTTCGGTGACCTCAAACACCAATTTCGGTCGAAAGCGGTGGCGAACATGCTGTCCAAAATCGGTCGCCTACTTGATCAAGTGGAATCAAAATGGCGGACCAAATTCAAAACGGGTATTCAGCTGTGCATAGCGTAATTAAACTTTTTCTGACAGTAAGGAAGCCTAATTACATATCTGTAAGCAAGAAGGGAATGAAGTTAATATAGGGGATCAGACAGGAGGGAAACTGAACTAAGGAAATTTTAATAGAAAATTTTATTGCAAACATACTTTACGAGTTCTGACGACTACTTTCAGTTTCGATTGATCACGACAATGCTGTTCTAAAAGAATGTAGACACAGAAACGACCGATTGAGAATCGATTCCGACTGTACCACGTGATATGTTGCAATCGGTCGGATTCATTAGAAAGGTCCTTGTTTTTGTTCTTATCGGACCACTGACGGTAGATACCCATCGTGGCTGAAAAGGCGTACCTCACAAGCCTTACAATATTGTAGATGTTCTTGGTTAGTCGTCTGGACTTACGGATTATTTTTCTATATTCAACAAGTCTACTGTGAATGCCTCATGTTAGCATACCATAACGTTTAAACAGCGTATTTAAGTTCGGATATATACAGGGCTATTTTAAAAGATTAAGCATATTTTGGAATATTTACTTCAAACAAGCTTTAAAATACAAACATATTCCGCATATCAATGCAAGATAGAGTTCAAAGTGTAAGCATGAGGCGAAACTTTAATCTTAAAATCGAAACTTATCTTTGTATATTTCTATCAGACACACCTAGTGTCGAAAATTGCTGTAAATAAAATAGAGTTTTTCTCCAACAAAAGTTTTAAAAGCAAGCCTATAGAACCATTCAATGCAACACAGAAGCCCTGTTTCTTGTTTATAGGAAAATGGCAGCACTACAGAAGTCGACGTTTTGTGTGCGAAGTCTGAATCACCATTTACAAATTTTCATGCCATTCATAAAATTTACATGTGAAGAGGCGCTGTTTGTTGAATCGACGGCGGAAGAATAGTGGCGCAATGGTAAACGCCTGAATGTGGATTCAGTGATACACTCGAGACTATGGATTCAGCCAATAACGCGAGAAACTCCCTCAGGGAAATTTCTCTACTCTACCTCTCTCTCTTTTCTGAAGTGCAAGCTAAGTTAAGGGTCCTGCAGAATATGCCTAGAGCATGTTAAAGAATTCGCGAGGATGTAAAATTTGCAGATCTATACAATACCTGTGATGGTAGAATATACTTCAAAGTTAATGAAATTAAAATGTAGATGAAAATGGAAAAGAAATTTCCGCGAACTGGATTCGACCGATTAGCAGTCTTTAGGACACTTGGAGACGGCTTAGCTGTACCGGTGTCTGCGGTAGCCCAGTTGGTAAAGGCAAAGAGCTAGAGACTGCGTCCTCATTCGAATCCGGGTCGCGGGAAATTTTCCTTTCCTTTTTTATTTATATTTAATTTCATAATGACTGGTTGTATCTTCTGCCATTCAGAAAGTTAATTAAATTGATCAACCAATCTATCAACTTTTAGCAATTTAAACGTTAAATGTTTTAACGAACAATTTCAGTACATAAATAAATGATATTTCCTAATGAATCCTAGATCTCATTTACTGATTATTATTAGTAAACATCCGCAAGTAATGAGTCATAGTTAAAGAGTAATTATAAATGATTATTTTAGGGAATGCTTTATGGTTCTCTAAAAATTTATTAGTTTGGACGCTTTAAATGTTTAACAATTAATGAGGTAAAATGGAATTGCCCATGTATACATTCAGTCACATAAATATCTGGAATTTTTCATTTATAAAGTACGCGTAAAAGGTAAGAAAATTGTTGTTGTAAGACGGCACCAATGTATCTAATTGCCACGTAGAGTTTTGGAGGCCAACTGTTAGCAATTTGTTTACAAGTTTTGTTAATCGGCCTTAATTATGTTCTGCAATTTTTGAAATGGATAAAAACAGCGAACAAAGAATTTGCCTCAGGTTTTGCGTTCCAACGAAATTTCTTGTGCTGAAGCGTTGGGAAAGACTAGATTTGTGGAAGAACACAATGATGCGCCATCTCACACATCACCTCTTGTACGGAATTTTTGGTTGGTTGGTTAGTTTATTAGAAATTTAGGCGTCGACTACTAAGGTCATTTTGCGCCTTTTACTCAAGTTATATCTGTACGCAGCCCGGGACAAACACAAACATCCATGCCCACGGCGGGATTCGAACCCACGACCACGCGGACTCGAGAACTAGAAAGCCTACGCCCTAGCCCTTTCGGCCATCTGGCCGGCACGGAATTTTTGACCAAAGATTCAACGAATATCATCGACCAAACACTGTATTCGCCAGATATGGCCCCGTGAGTTTTTCTTGTTCCCCAAACTCAAATATGTTTTAAGTTCAGAAGGAGCTTAAGGTCATACCGGAAGAAAGGTGACCAGATATCCCTTTTTTGTCAGGACAGTCCCGATATTCACCCTTTGTCCCGATTTTTGGAAGGTAAATTGGGACATTATTATTCTGTCCCGACTGTCCCAATTTATATAAAATTTCCTCCAAGATGTAACCGAAAGAGATTCCTTCCCTCACTTCTTCCTCCCAAGAAGACCAACTCCTTCAGCATTTCCCAGTAACCATTGGACTGGATATCTCGTCTTTCTTTCTCAGAGATCAATGAGTCATGCGAATATGTCCGATGTATGTTTTAGCTTAAGTTATCGTTTGTTTTTGGAGTGTGTTCAACGACATCACAGATTATAAGGAAATTAGGATACTGCAAATCATGGGCGATCCAAGTGGGGGGCATAGTTCCTCTAAATCAAATAAACTAATATACAAATCAAAAAGAAGATAATATACTTCAAACAAATTGCGAACACAAAGAGAAAAGGGAAGGAAAAATTCCCCGACCTGGACTCGATAGCTCAATTGGTTAGAGCGTTGCCAGCGATAGGCAAGGTCCCTGGTTCGAGTCCAGGTCGCGGAATTTTTCCTTCCCTTTTCTTTTATATTCTTATTCTACAAATGCTTGATCATTAGTAAAAATAAGATGTAAAGATGTATTGGTATCGTCTTTATTTTGCTAAGACGGAGTTGGTATTTGGTGTACGTGTACATTTGTCACGTAATTTTCTTACTTATTTTTTTATTTATTTCTTGGTTATTCTTGGATACATTCGGTAATATATTATTAATGCATATATAATTACAATGACATCTAATATGTTCTAATGAAAAAAAAAAATCTAATGAAAAAAAATTAATGCTAGAATTGTTCGGTTTTTGACCAACAGATGGCGTTATCAGGTTATAGACATCAGTTTATACACATTTTCAGACGGTGTAAAAAGGCCGTCTGGATGATGGACGGCACATTGAACATTTGTAAGCCGATAGTTAATCCGGCATCTTACCGTCATAAACCGATGCCTGTTGAAGTACTGGATAGGGAAAGTAAGGGCACTCCACCATTACAGGAATGCAAGTAATTTTATAATAACTTTATATATTAATAATAATTTTTGCGGTTCTTACAATGCTGTTGCATAATAATCCGCGATTTCACCTTATTAGCGTTCTTGTAGATGTCTCTATGAAGGAACTTTGCACAGAAATAGCGGAGTGTCCTTACTTTCTTTATCCAGTTTTTTAGATGCCTGTAACCTGATAACGCCATCTGTTGGTCAAAAATTCTGGAAAAAATCCGACTTCATTTCAATAGTTTTGTGCAAACAATCTTTTTATTTACATTCGTGTGCGAATTATTGAGTTTTAAAATTTTTCCTGACTTTTGGAAGAAGACATTATTATAAAACGGAAAGTAAAGGAAAACTTCAAAATACGAGGCGTATTCAAATGAAACCTGTTCGAGTCAAGTAGTTGCTGTTAGCAGAAGGCAGAATACAAGCAAATAGAAAGAGTCATATTTAATGAACAGTATTGTACACCCGTTTCTCAAAACAAGTCACCCATGGCGTTTAGGCACGCATCCCATTGTTTGCGGAGACGGGAAATCCCGTCCGCTAAAAAAGATGTGGGTTGCCGTTTCCTGCACCTCCTCATCGGTGTTGAATCGTAGTCCCTTGTGGAATTTCTTGAACGGCCCGAAGAGATGAAGACCACAAAGGGGAAAATCCGGGCTGTAAGGAGGATGTTCGAGACCACCTATCTCTTCTTGGCTAGTGTATCCACAACTTTATTTGTGTAACCTAACCTAACCTACGGACTGGTTCAAACAGCAACCCACATTTTTTTTTCGTACAATACAGTTCATTAAATATTAATTACTCTTTGATTTGCTTGTGTTTCCTGTTCCCTGCGTTCTTCTTACAAACACCTACTTCGCTCGAACGGGTTTCATTTGAACACGCCTTATACTTAAAACAGTCGTATTTAAATGTTTATTGTACAGAGTTGTCCGAAAACATGTTACCACTCATATGAACTACATCATTTTTAATTTTCTATTGTTGCAGACTAAATATGGCCACCCGACTTACTTTGGAAGAGAAAAGGAAGGTAGCCGCTTGGATGGAAGTGTTTGGCTCACCCTGAGTAATAAGACTTGTGTACATATTGTGTGTTATTATGTTATTTAAATAAAAGTCAATCCCATGTAAGTGGTAACATCTTTTTGGACAACACTGTATATTGTTATGTCTACAAAAAAAAAAATTGTCCACCCCCACACCTGTGTTGCGTCCCGATTTTCGAATTGAGAAATCGGGTCACCTTACTATAAGAAGTGTTTGGACGATTAGATTATTCGTTGGTATCAATGTATCGCATCAAATGGAACCTATTTTGAAGGCGACAAAATAAATTTGGATGATTTAGTCAATATTTTATGTTTAATTGAACAATTCCCGGTATTTATTTGACTGAAAGTATTTTTCCACATCCTAAAGTATCTCAATGTCTGTTACTTTTTCACCCTTTTTCACCCTTTTTCACCCTTTTTTCCTCCAACGCTTGAAAAGAGCTCGAGTCTTGCCCTTCCAGCAAATATCTGTTGTCCCAACACATGGGGATCATTTCTTGCTTCCTTTGTTTCCACGACAAGAGAAACTTTATCTGATGATTGGTCAGTGAGGACAACAATGAAATGAACATGTTAGATTTAAAAGATGGGGTGGTACGAAGAAAAGATGGGGGGAGGGGGGGAGGAGAGAAAGGAAACGCGAAGAACAAGATCAATGGAGTGCATGAGAGGATAAAGAGAAGGAGGTGGTGGCGGGGAAGGGGATAAAAAAAAGTGAGGAATAAAGGAGAAAGACTAACTCGAAGAAAATGTAACTTAGGTGAGAGGAAGAATCAGGGCGGCTGTAGGGGAGAAAGGAGAGAAAAATAATTGGCTCGAGATGATAAGAATCTGCCTCGTTTTGGAAGGCATTCAGCATTAAGGGTGGGCGGAGAGTGTTGGCGATGGGGTTATGAAGGAGGACAGTAAAGGAGGTTGGTGTTGGTGAAGATGGAGGAGGGAGGAGGAGGAAGGAAAAGGATGAAGGAGAAGCTCGAATCGAAGCCGCATCCAGACGTCGCTCCATGAACCTCGGTTTGAATCAATGCAAGTCACGTGACGTCTTATCGCAGTCGAGAAATACTCTCTCCTTCCACGAGATGTCGGGGGCGACACGAGATCAACGCCGATGGAGCGACGGAGAATAAGAACAGCACTGGTTGAACGGAGAGGGGGTGCGGAGAAATCGTCGAGACACAGGACGTTAAAAGTACATGGAGGAGGGATCTCCCTCTGAAAGGAAAGGAAAAAAAAACAATTTCATCATTTCTTGCTCGACATTAATCCCTTTGTGTTTTTTTTTCTTAGACCCCTCTTCCTCGCGTATTCTTACACTTTTCTTTTTAAATAAATGAACTCTGTCTTTTTCGTTTCCTTGGCACTCGGCGTAACCTCCCACGAAGCACAACCCAAGACTTTATTGGTTGATATTTTTTTTATTGTAAAAAAAGAAAAAAGCCAACGCGGTTAAGACGATTAAATTAAAGCGTTCGTATCTGTAAAATACGAAGAACTCTTAAGTACTTCTTTGTTTATCCTATACAAAAAATTACATTAAATTAACGTGAAATATCGAACCAAAACAATTATTTACAGAACAATGACGTAGTTTTCCTCTTGATAAGAACTGCTATGTGGAAATTAGAATTAAAACCCCTCTTTAAAACTAGCCCCTTTAAAATTTTGAAAAGATTGAAAAGCAAGCAAAACATAATTGCAAGAAGAAGAAAAAAAGGAAGAGAAAATTGTCTTTTTTAATATTTACATGAATGAATTTAGCTTTCAAATTAAATTACGTTATCTGAGTTAAAGGAGGGGGAGGATCTACCAATTCTTTAGATGTAGTTTTAAATTCAGGCCTTTGGCGGTGGATGGAAGTCTGGGCGAAAATGACGTTTTTCATTAAAATGATAAAAAAAAGAAAAGAAAAAATGCTCATTAAGCTAGCAGAGTCAATCTGAAATAACACTGATACTCTTGACTTTTCAGAAAATTACTTCATAAATTAATTAAATTCACTTATAATTTAATTCATTTTTTTTTACTTGTTCTGAAAGGCCCGATCCAGAAGGGTAAATTATTTAGAATTTACTGTCTGACTGTGTACCTGAAATATTTAAGAGCTTTTAATGTTTTTTAAAAGTCATCTCTGGCAAGTCTTAATCTCTGCGGTTCTCCGAAATTGCATAATGAATAATTCAAGCGTGAAGCATTTGTTAAGCACTGAATAGAGTGTGTGTTCTATTGTGCGCACGCTGAACTGAAATTATGGATAGATTGTAATGTACTAGTATTATTCTCTTAATACTGTTTAGATTAGATCAACTGCTTGATTGCTTCTTCGGGAAATGATAAGCGATATTCCCAGTTTCAGTGATGTCAATTCAGATGACCCTAGAGAAGTTTCGAGGTGACATAATAATCAGGAAAATTGGAAATCCGATAATTGCAGGTGCGAAATTGATGTTTCGAGCCCCTCGGCAATTACTGAAAAGAACATTTATTAATGAATGATAAAATTACAGCACCTTTCAACGAAGTCCACCGATTTAGATCATTTTAAAATTTTTAGAATAATTTTTGTATATGTAATTTAGGAAGAAATCGAGTAAGGTATATGTAACATTGTTCTAAATCCTCTTGAATTAAACATACTTTTGCCAGAAGTAAAAGACAGTTACAGAAAACTCAGACGATGAAACTTTTTTGCTAAAATAAATTCTGTTTTAATTCACACGCATGTGCATATTTCAACAGCTAGGCTGTCTTCATCAGCAAAGAAGACAGCCTAAATGCTAAAATATGCATATTCACATGAATTACAAAACTGAATTTATTGTGGGAAAAGCGGTTTCACCGTCTGGGTTTCTGTAAATGTTGCCACTTTGAAATATTCATATGAACAAGATGCAAATGAATTAATGAATTGATATTGACTTAATAATTATAACTTCTATCAACATACAAAACTATTATTAGTAACTAGACAATCTATATTAGCTATTCTTCATTTGCATGGTGAAGTTAAACAAGGCGCTTACGCGCAAAAACAGATGCATTAATGAATGCATTTCTCTTCCGAATTCTCAAATGGTTCAAAAAGAGTGTTTGAATGATAAAGTAGAGTTTAACATTTACAATCCTTCCTAACATTTTGCCTTTTATTTAATGGTTATGGAAACGCCAAGGTAAAGCCGCATTTCATTTCAAATAAAGGAACACGTGACTTTCCCTGTCGCGCACATTAGAAAAGAAAAGGATTTTCAGACGGCGTAAATAATATTTTGTGTCCCTCCAAATGCATTAATTTCCCAGTCCAATATTACGTTCGGTTTATTCACCCTCCCCGTCCCGTCCCGTTTTCGCGTACGAAATAACATAGCTATGCTTTACAGGACTCGAACATTGATCATGGTGTCAAGTCACTAGGAACCGGATGTCTGTTCTCGTTTGCCAAATGGCAGCGCTCCAACAAATAGAAAACCTATAGGAGGAGGAGGAGGACGAGAATCAGTTGTCAATGGGGTTCTCGCGAGAGGAAAAGAAAGAAAGAAAAAAATATGGCAGCACCGAAAAGGCAGCTGTGGGCGCCCGGGTCCTAAGGTCGCCGGTGGATTAGCACTGGCTACTTGCCTTCGTGGTGTTCGTGACAAGACACTAACAGTCGGTGACAAAGCACTCAAACTCCTCGAGCCACGGACTCAACGCCGACAAGGCAATTCGGACACGTGATATGACGCGAAACAAATGTCACCCGAAATGTTCATTTCCAGTTATCAGAGGGGAGGGGCGAAAATACTCTCCTTTCTGGCTGTCATAACGGAAATAAAATTATGACCGAGATCACAACAATATGAGAAGGAACAAAATTTTTATATGTACTTAAATAAAACTCTTGTATCGCGCTTTACTATCTATTAAAATTCACATAAACGAGTGATAATTTAAATACTTGCTGCAAAATGCCCAGAACAGTAAATGAGCACCAACAGTGGAATAGGATATTAAAAACATCAAATTTCCTTTTGTAATATATGGGTTTCTTAACGAATTTGTTATTCAAAAAAACGACAATGACGGCAAGCGCACTATCGCTCTTGATTTCTCTGAATAAGCCCTTGAAAACTTTTTTTTTTTTTAAATAATTTTAAACTTACAGACTGAGATTTGTTATTCAAGCAATTTACGATAAACAAATTCTAGAAAAAAACAACAACGGAAAACAAGATTGGAAAACAAATAGAAACACCTTTGAAAAGCCTTAAAAAATATTGAGCATACCCATTTGTATAAAGAGAATGAAATGTGGCCCACGTTTTTTTTCGCTTCATAACACAGGATTTCTCTAAAGTAAAATATCTTCTATATATATAAAGAAGGATGTTTGTGGGTGGGTCTGTACGTTTTTTATACAAATCTACAGTTTTATTCCGATCTTGATACAATTTCGCATACATGACTTTCAAAGCATGAGGAAGGTCACTGTCTACCTCAGATTTCGGAAAAATAATAAATATCGATAAAAAATCGATATTCATGGTTATGGCAAGGCATTTTAATGAGAAATATCTCATGACCAACAATGCAAGGCAAAGTTTGTACAACAATAGGTATCAACAATGGTATCAACACGCAATTCACAAACGCTCTGCATGAACCAACAATCAATATCTCATGACTAACAATGAAAGGAAAAGTTTGTGCAAGTGTAATTATCCCGGGCAACGCCGGGTACCTCTTCTAGTTAATCTATAAAAGGCGCATGTTGTGTGCTAATAACGCGATGGATAATGTGCTGGAACTACACAATTACATACAGTAAAACCCCGTTACAACGTACTTCAAGGGACCTG
>JAHWFO010003935.1:1084356-1096946 GCA_023313115.1 Rhysida immarginata | reverse complement strand
CCGAGCTTATATAAAGGCAAAAATATAAAGTTAAAACAGGTATTTTGTACCCTGAAGAAGGCGGGAATAAAGCCGAAACTAGTTGGTTTTTTTAAAACTAAAACTAAAATGTTGTATTGTAAGGCCTCTTTTAATTTTGTTATTAAGAACAGTACAGAGAACAACATCCTCACAGATAAAGTTAAAAAGTTGGATATGTCAAAAAAACGTCATAATGTTCGGCGTGTAAATCGACCCTGGTCTAATTTACACCAAGTACATAAGGTCCAAATTACACAACACGCCAACAATTCTAAAATCAGAAATGGCAGCCAACCTTCAAAACCTTTCCAACTAAAAGCATGCCTATTAACAAGTACATAGACCCCTTTTCTTTAACCCATCCCTGACACATACCGGCACTGACACTTATTCTACATACACGATTACTATTTTACCTCAAAGTAACATGAGACCGTACCAAAAGAGAAAATTTGATATATTTTCACTAATCCTCAAGCAATACAACCCGTGTTTTTCATACGCTTCTAGATAAGGGCTATGATCATTTTTCAATCAGGAGAGTGGCGCCATCTAACGTGCAATTGTGCAAAATAAGGCTGGTTCGATTTAGACGACGGTCCAAATTACACGGGTCTCCCTAACGACTAATTAATGATCGTCGAAGTTGGTTCAGTTGTACATCTTATGATACCATTGAACATTTTCAGCGCTAAGATATGGCATGTAGTGTACCAAACAACCCATAACGACCTGTCATGAATAACGTGTAATTTATGGTGGTCGAAATTGATTCAGTGCTACGTGCTCTAATGATACCATTATGGTACAATTGGAAATCCTCAATACTAAGATAAGGCATGTAATACATCAAGGAATTCGTAATGTGTAGTTAGGCCTATTTTTATCCATAGCTAATTGCTATCGAGAGCAAATTGCCGTTAGGCCTGTTGTTATCAATAGCTAATTGCTTAGGTCAAACATTATCAATAGCTAATTTCTATTAGGCATACTGTTGTCACGAAATGATTGCTAGTAACAAAGCTCTGGCTTCAACAGTAGATGCTTACGTAGAAACTGTTTAGCAATAGATTATGAAAAAATAATAGACGCCCACTTCGTATATCATCATCATAGTAATGCTAACAAATTAAAGAACTTTTATTTGTTCGAACGTACAAAAAATTACTACACTCTCCATTTTCGGTACTGCAATTTTACTCATTTATAAATCAATTTTTTGTGATCTGTACAGGGCATCCCAATTAAAATGCCTTGATTTCGATGGTCTCGTAAAAATCAGCAAAAAATGCCCAAGTGTCATGTGATACCCGGGCAAAAGTTTTTGCCTGAATTTTTCCATCGTCATCCAGAGCGATGTATCAGTGAAAGAAAAAATGGTCTCAACATAGAAAAGGCCACAAATTGTAGTCTGGTATGCACAAAGCTGTATTCTTTTTTTGCAGAATTGATCAGGATCCTAATTTTTTGAACACAATCTTGGTTTCCGATGAAGCCACTTCTCACGCGTCAGGGATAATGAGAAAGCATAATGTTGGCGTAGGGGACGTTAGCATCCACACAAAACCATGGCACACATGAGAGACAGCCCAAAATGGAATATCTGGTCCGGATTAATGTTGAACATGACAATTAGGCTGTTTTTCGTCACGGAAAGCACCACAACAGGAACTTTTAGATATGCTGCGGTAGTATGCCTTTCCCCAGTTGGAACACATCTATTTCAATAGGACGGAATACCATCTCACTGGGCGTGTCGCATGATGAATGCTTTAAATGACAAGTTTCCCAACAGATGGATCGGATTAGGTGGACCAATACCGTGGCCTCCACGTTTGCGAGATATTGCACCTTTATGCTTCTTTCTTTTGGAGAGATACATAAAGGATAGATTTTATGGTACTAGAGTGAAGGACTTGCAAGACCTATGGACACGAATTGTGAACGCCATCGCTAGTGTCCCTCCTGAAATGCTGCGTTGCACCTGGATTGAAATCGAATAAGAACTGGCCATCCTCCGTATCACGAAAGCAGCACATAGTAATTACCAAAGTACGGAAACTTTGTATATGAAACCTGTATATGAAACTAAATAATAATTTACTCATTTAAAATTCATTTAAACTTCTTTAAAAAGTCTCAATATTATTTTTTAATTTGTTTCACCGTTTATTAGATTTTTTATAATTATTTAGGTATTGTCAATTCAATTTTTTATATTTATATAGTCTTCTCTATAGTGTTTTAAAATGCAGGTTAGCTCTCTACGTCCCATGGCTAAAGTCTCGCTGCCATTAACACGAAAATGTGACCATTTTATCCGCCATAGCAGTAAAACCATTTTTGTTTTAAATAAATGAACTCTCGAAAAACTCTATAAAGAGTGAAGAAGAACTCGAATGGCAAACAGGGTTCTATGCTCCACACATAAAACAGTCTCCTCTCTAAACATTTCTGCTAAAATTGTTAAATTAGAGACAGGCATTTATGAAATCAAATTTCCAATTTGTCTTGAAGATTCGAAGGGCAACATAAAAGAAAAGCTCGAGTACATCTCTCCAACTGTGACGAAAATTTGATCGAATATCCTTTCGACGCGTGACTCTTGGTGTAGACTTCCCCTTCCCCCCGCCCCCATCTCTTTCGCTTCCCAGCGCACCAACCGAGCCCTCTTCAACCATCTCATTCTTTATTGGGCGCCGCAACCTAAAACGCCTCTCCACAAAGTAACTCGTTTGGCCCGATTGTTTTTGAGCTTCATTTGAGCGCGAGCGATCTCTTCTCTCTTCACCCTCCCTCTTCCCGCCTGCAATTACGGTTCCGAGGCATTTCCGTAGGTCATAACCCTACCCCAAGATCAACCCACCACTTTTCCTTCTCGCTTTAATTTTTTTTATCCTCTCTCTCTTCCCTCTTTCCTCGCCGCCATCTTCATCTGCCATTGCAATTGACTAAACGTATTTAATTTCGAGGAAGCTAAAATGCTTGTGAGAGAGATAGAGAGAGAGAAAACGGCAGCACATTGCAAAAAAGAGGTTGAGCAGCGGAGGGAGAGAGAGAGAGAGAGAGAGAGAGAGAGAGAGAGAGAAGAGGGAGGAAAAAAGAAAGGAACTGTCAACCTGAAGGTACCTTGAGCCAGGAAAACTCGTCCCTTCCTCTTTCCCCTCCCGCCTTCCACGTCTTTTCCCATCAACCAGTTCGTGCTTTCTTGCAATGAACCGAGCGCCACCTAGCAGAGCAGCCGCTGGAAATTTAATAAAGGGCCCGTTTGTCACCTCTGGGAACGGGGGAGAGACGCCAATTGGCCGCCATTAATGACGAGCCAGAGTCGAATCCCCGCTGGAGTTCCCGACCCTTTACTCTCACCACCCTTTAACTCCTCCCCAACATTTCCTCTTTCCCTTCCTCCTACCTCTCTCTTTTCCCTCCCACTTCTTTCATTTCTAGCATCATATATATTTAAGCAAAAAAAATGTCAACCAGTGGGTTCAGGCGCCGTAATCAGTTAGAGGAGTCGTCAATGAATTCAAAGAGGGGCGAGGAATTTGCTCCACGGAATATTCTCCTACTATCTGAGAAGGTGAAGGGTTATTAAAAAGAAGGAATTGCATTGATTTTCTGGCTCGTAACCTGACAAAATGGTTAATATCGGAGAATTAACAAGTTCATTAAACCTGTCAACCTGTAAAAAAGGATTAAAAAGATAATATAACTAAGCCTTCATTTTATAACTCCATTAAAAACTTTAGTCCTCTGCTTTATAAAAATAATTCAGATTTTATCTTAAGCAAGTAGCAGAGTACTGCAATTACAGAAAGAATGGACTTGCATGCTAAAGGTAAGCAGAAGGAAAAGCCACGCACTAGGAGAAAGGCCTTAATAATCTATACCTTAAGGATCTATAAAATGTGATAAAGGAAGACCAGAAAACAATATTTTAATTTTTTAACGCGCATTTCGATCTAAGATCATCTTCACGAGATCAACAGTCCTAAGATTTGAAATGAAGGATCATCCTCAAAAAATATGCAATAAGAACTATTTCCGTTTTCATCAAAAAAATTTTCGTCAACCCACAGGATTCCTATGGGTTCCCCTAGCAACCCACTCGAGTCCAAATTTTTTCGACATCATCTTGAAGAAGTTCTTGTTCCCAAACAATTATCACAAAAAAAGATACTTGCTTATTACACTTTAATTTAAATTAACTTGTGTGTTCGTGCGCAAATTTTGCAATCAGTATTTCGTTTACTTCCGTTTGTTCAAACGACTCCAAATTTGGCACACTGGTTTGGTTTATTTCTGGCGACTATACAATCCAGTATAAAAAATTTCAAATTTCATATTCTTAAAAAGGATTAAAACTAATTTTCATTAAATTAAAATCTTTGAGCAGGGGATGGGCCATTTTTTCAGATTTCTACGGATTTTTTTGGTTTTGCAGTTATCATGTAAAAGCATCAGCACAATAAGCCGATACTGTGGAATGGAACTAAATATAAACTGAAAACCTCTCATCCACAAAGACGAAAGAAAAAAAAATACAGATCCAACTAAAATGAATAAAACGTCAAAAAAAAATTCATGTCTTAAAAAAAAAAACCCAAAAAACCAAAGACTAAGATGAATAAAATAAAAAATATAAAAAAATCTCTTTTTAAGCACACAATTCTACCTTAAAAAGTGCAGTAAAAAGTAAAAAATGTAATTTTTAAAAAAAGTGTGCCAACGCGTTTGATATTAAATTTTAAAATGAAAATACTTCATCATAATAAATTAAACGCGCCGCCACACATTTTCTTTTACTTTTTTAATTATATTTAAATATTATATATATTATAAATAAATAAAAATATTTTCTTATTAAATATTATTTTGTAATTATATTAATTATATTTTTAAATGTTTATTTTTTATTTTTTAATATGAATGTATGATTAAAAAGTTTTTTAAATATATTTTTGTTATGCGGACGATTCCCTCATCATATACGATGACTTCATATATCTCCCTCACACACCATTTTAATAATTGCAACATTTGAAATCAACAATGAAAGGACACAGATTCTCGACGTTCTGGATATTCAATACGGCTGCGACGAAGGAACTTCAAGCAATATTGAAAGAGGATTTTTCACACGCGATGCAACAGTTGTACGAACGATGTCAAAAGTGTATTGTGGCCATGGGGGCTTACTTTGAAAAACAGTAAAGTAAGCTCACATCTCTGAAGTACCTGTCCCTATTTGTTTTTCTGAGTCATTCACCGAACTTTCCAGTCCCACTTTGTTGTCGTAATACAATGATATGATGTTTAATGGTTTTCTTTTGCCGAGGTTGTCATAAGAAATAATGAACAATGTTCAAATAATGGTCCTCGTAGAAAAGGAACGGGCTATAAAAACAAAGAAGAAAATATATAGAAGGAATATATACAGGGTCGGGACACATTAATATGACCACCTCTCCTCGAACATGTTGGAACGTCCCATGGTATGCAGATGAAAAATCATTGCATATCATTAAAAGCTGACAACAGCAGACGTGTAGTAGCATCCGTTAACACAGCAATTGTCGCCGTCACGGGCAGAACAAGTGACCTGTCGGATCTCCAAAAGGGGATGATCATTGGCTATCGGGCCAAGGGGGGCAGCATTTCAGAAACGGCCACCTTTGTGAACTGCTCTAGGGCTGCCGTTGTGAAGGTGTACCGCGATTGGACGAACCAGACAGTTTCGAGCAAGCGAAGAGGTAACTGGGGCCAAGACCAGTCGACGTGCCACTGTTGAGCAACTGACACAGCAAATGAACAGTGAGGCGTGTCAGCACCAAGACAGTGCAACGATCCCTCTTGAGGTTGGGGCTCCGGAGCAGGCGTATGGTAACAGCACCCATGTTGACGCCTGTGCATCGCCGAAAACGCCTCCAATTCGCAATGGATTATCGCCATTGGATCCGGTCAAGTGGCAAAGGGTTGCTTTCTCTGAAGAGTCGCGGTTTCTGGTGAACAGAGTGGACGGATGACGGAGAATTCGCCGGGAAGCATCTGAGAACAGGCATCCCGACACCATCGTTGGCAGATGACAGGCTGGTGGGGGAGGTGTGACTGTTTGGGGGATGTTTTCATGGTATGGTCTGAGTCCACTGATACCACTGGAGGGTACACTGAATGCTGTTCGTTACCTGACGATCATCGGAGACCAGGTACACCCCTTCATGTCGACAGTGTTTCCTCAGGGTGATGGCACCTTGCAACAGGACAATGCTCTCTGCCATACTGCCAAAATTGTCCACGACTGGTTCGAGGAGCATGAGGATGAATTCAAGCTACTCCCATGGCCACCAAACTCGACGGACCTCAACCCCATTGAACATTTGTGGGACCATCTCGATCGCTATGTTCGCAAGCTGGACTTTCCACCACGCACGGTGATGGAATTACGGGATGCACTGATCGCCGAATGGTCCCAGATACCTGCAACCACCTTCCGAGGACTTATTGATTTTCTGCCACGTCGACTAGCTGCTGTGCTTGCCGCCAAAGGTGGATATTCCGGATACTAGTAGGTTAGGTTAGGTTAGGTTAGGTTAGGTGTTGATCACGAAAGTGTCGATCACGAAAACCTTAATAAACTATTAATGATAGAAAAATGAATGATATTGCATTCGGTAGTATATAAAACAAAGCATGCTTTAGGCTTTCAGCGAATTCATGCTGACGTCATCGGCTGATGCAATCGAAGTACAAAGTTGGGTCAGAAAATCTGCTCTCTGGCGGAGATTAATTTAGTCTAGCTCCGGCTTCCTTTGTGATAGCACGACATTTTAGGTGTCATTTGTTTTATCTTTTTGCGTTTTATAAAATAGCTTAAAAATTTAACCACAGTATTTAATAGTATCGAAGATATCGGCCTTCGTATTGTGGAAATTTTGCAAAAATTACAGAATTTCCAAGTTTATGCATAATAAACGCCAGAAAAATTATAGAAAACGTCACAGGTAAACAGATCGAGAGATGGGGAATCCATGAAGACCCAGATGTCCGATGTTGAACGTCTATGGGGCCAGCATTAACGACTGAAAGTTGGGTTGTAGCGACGCCTGATACGAATGCGCCAATAACTTCCACTGCTCAGTTCGACGCAAATAATATAGCTGATGATATAAACGTTTCAACACCGTGTGATAAAATCCAACCCATGGAGGTCTATAATGAGCCATAACCGTCAACATAAGCAGCATCTTCATCAAATGCGATTTATGTACGGAACGATATACAGGTTGAGGCATTTATCTTGAGACAACTGAATATCTCGGAAACTAAGCGTTGTACGAAAAAATGTCCAAAATCAAAAGTGAATTATTTCGCGGGGCAAATTCATTAGTTAAAAAATTACCCCCCCCCCCCTTGTGAGGGTGGCTGGGGGGAGGGGGTCACTTTGAAATCTTAAATAGAAACCCCTACTTTTAATGGTATATTCAGATTGTACACAATATTTGAGAAATGTTTTATTTTCAGTGTTTTTTTCAATTGATCCAACCGTTTAGGAGATAGAGGCCTAGAAAGTGTAGCGTCCCCACCCCCACTTCGTGGAACCTATGGACGTAAGACTAAACGTCCTACGCTTGGAGTGGAAGATCGCTAAGGGTTCGGGACCGATAAAAGGAAATTATCACTCCACTACTGCTGTATTTGAACACTCACCCTTTATTCTCTTAACTAATTCTAAAATGTACAGCATCTGATACATGTTCAAAAGCTTAATTATCTTTTATATGGGCCCATAATGACTCGCATGCACATTACATCTATTAATAAGTGAACCAACCACCACGTGGTTCCAAGCAAAACGGCAACTTGCCACTAAACGTAATTCGTTTTACAAGCATTTATGTTGGAAAACTAATCAGCCATGTAACTTAGCATGAGTTCCCTCCATTCACGTCCCGTGCAAGTATTCCTACAGAACAACGCCCGTTGGCGTCATGTCGCTCCTTTATTACGTAAAACAGGGGGGAGGGACAGTGACCCCTATTACGGCAACAATGAATGAGTAACGGGATCTCACTGGCAACACTGATCATTACGTTTATTTTGCGCATAGGCCATGAGCAAGTGCGCCAGTTTTGCTCGTTCAACTACCTTTTAGTCTATCCTACAATAAGCTTATAGCTAATCGAATACGTTAAACTAATTCCAGCATTAAGCACCCAATGACTTTTAGTCCTTTTCCTGATTTCAAATCTTAGTCATATCGACCGTGGGTCTCTCAGCGACGGGAAACTATATTGTCCTACTTGAAACGTCGAGGGCCCAACATTGCATTTACCAACAACTTTGTATTTCGACACAGTTCGCATAGTTATACTACCATACTCGGAACGGACTCACCAGACATCTTCCTATTCCACAGACTACTCCTTGGAGGTCCCGATGCACGGTTGACGAATAAACCGGCCGAGCTCCGCATTCGTTTACTAAATCGTCTTTTACGTGTCTCGGGCTCTTGCAGAATCTTGTCTCAGCTGCTGCGCATGGCAAGGGCGTTCTCCATAAACAAGACAAACACATGTAGCACAGTAACAGTAAATGAAAGAAAGCAATAACAAGACATTTCTATATGCAATACTTATCGTCTTGTCCCACTGTCTAGGTCGCTGTGTTGCACAAACTTCTTACTGGCGCTCATCTATGGCCTGGTTAGAATGAGGCGGCTCCTCAGAACGCATCGGAAAAAGGGGGATAGGAAGGATGTAATTCTCTTTGGAACAACATGTTCCTCGCACGTAATCAATAACAAAAGTAACGTTCATGATTACTATATATGGTCAAGAGTTTTTTTTTTTTTTATGCGGCTTTGAGAACGACTTTTCCCAATGGATGTAGAAAAAGGAATACCTCTTAAAAAAAAACGAAATTTTCTTAACAGAGGAGAAGGCTCGCACAACGTTTTCTGCGAACGCGACCACAACAAACCCGTCCCAACAACGGCTTATTGTCGACAGTAACAAGACAACACAACGAATTCACTAATAATCAACGCACACATAACACGTAACCTCAAACTGAGCGTTACAAAAGTGTGGAACTTTCAACGTTTTGAACCCAATTTTATCGATGAAGACAAAGAGATAACGAGTGGGTCTTACAGACATTCCTATTCTACTTTTTAATGGTCTTTAAGAATTCGAAGTCAGAATTTCAAAAATTCAAAATTTTTTAGTGCACAAGTAAACTTTTGGGGGCAGCGGTCCTCTGTGTCTACTGAAAAATATTGGATTCTACATAAAAAAGAAAATTGTATTTTTCAATAAGAGGAAGCTCTACATGCCGTTTATATTGTGTTTGGAGCTTTGAAATGAATGTTTCTGCCATTTCTCGAATAATTAATATCTCGAAAAAGGCTTACCCAATTGACATAAAATACACGCCAAGGCACAATTTAAGAAACCCTCTAAGTATGTATAATTTTTATTTGGTTCGGCTATTTGCCGTTTCAGAGGAGTTAGCTGCACAAAATTGGTCACATACGTACAGACGGAAAATTTTTTTATTCAAAATTTCAACATATCTTTACGAATCATGAGTTTTTAAGTCGATTTAAGCAAAAAATAAATTTTGAGTTTCTGAAACGAAAACAAAGGCCTTCACTCTTAGAAAGTGGTAGGCCAAAAAATAGTCCAATTATATTCTTGTACAGTGACTCTAATAATTCGATGACTGCAGTACCATCTCTTGTCGAGATATATAACAAACACTATATAATTCAGCATATATGTGAGGTGTTTTTTTAGTACAAAAAAGTGTGCATTTTCCCATTAGTTGGAGGTTTCAAATACAGGGTGTCCTTAAAGTCTCTCCGCAGTGAAAAACAAAAGTAATCTATATATACAGGGGTTGGACAAAAATATGGAAACACCTCAGAAAATGCATGTCTGAAGTAAAATGCAAATCTTATGCAAATTTGAGTGATGTGCTGCTATCAACCATATTTAGTATTGCCAATAAACCTTCAGCAAGTAGATAAAAAGCTTCATTTGTTTCTATGCTGTATTCTGTTGAGTTTTTAGTGCAATATGGCTGAACCAACAGAATTCGAACGTGGGCAAATTGTTGGAGCCCGTATGGTGGGTGCTTCTGTAACAAAGGTGTCTGAAATGTTTGGTGTTTCAAGAGGCACAGTATCCAAGATTACAACTGCATACATCAGGAGTGGGAAAACTAAGTCTGATAAACATCAGCGTGGACGGAAAAATGTGTTGGATGATCATGACAAACGAACACTGCGTAGGATTGTGGTACGTAATAAGAAGACTACAGCTGCAAAAGTTACTGCAGAACTGAATGCCACCCTCACAAACCCTGTCAGCACCAAAACAGTTCGAAGGGAACTCCACAAACAGGGTATTTCTAGACGTGCTGCAATCCCAAAGCCACTGATCACAATGCTAAAATCCGAAGAGAGTGGTGCCATGTTCATAAAACCTGGTCTTTGGAGCAATGGAAAAAGGTCATATGGTCAGATGAGTCTTCGTTCACACTATTTCCAACAGCTGGCCGAGTTTACATCTGGAGAACACCAAAACAAGCTTATGATCAAGATTGTTTGCAGCCAACAGTAAAACATGGTGGAGGTTCAGTCATGGTTTGGGCAGCAAAATCGTGGTATTCTGTCGGCCCTATCGCTACCCTGCAAGGCCACATCATTGCCAAGGATTATCTCAACGTTTTGTGTGACCAGGTTCATCCGATGGTGCAAACTTTGTTCCCCAAAGGTGATGCCTTTTACCAAGATGATAAGGCGCCGGTTCACGCAGCTCGCATTGTCCAGGACTGGTTTTCTCAGTATGAGAGTGAAGTGTCACATCTGCCATGGCCCCCACAATCACCAGATATTAATATTATTGAGCCTTTGTGGTCTGTTTTGGAAAGAAACTTGCGAGCACGCTATCCACCTCCATCATCATTGAAGAAACTTGCCACTGTTTTGCATGAAGAAGGGTACAAGATTCCTTACAAATCATACAGGATCACTATTTGTCTATTCCAAGGAGGCTCCAAGCTGTTCTACAAGCCAAGGGTTATCCAACTCCATATTAAAGGTGATAATATGTTTTTTGTTAGGTGTTTCCATATTTTTTCCAACCCCTGTATAAAAGAGGACATCCACTGACTAACTCATCATCGCACAGCAAAATCTACTGGGGCCACCGACTCGAAACTCGGTAGGGTCATAGGATGGATAGCGTAGGGGCGTGGTAAGACGAGGTTTTTCGAAATTCGAACCCCCCCCCCCAGGGGGGCAGAAAGGAGTTGCACGTTCGGTCGCCTGGCTCCGCCCCCAATAAACGCAGATCTTCGAAATTTTGGAGTAAGGTTTCTAGCTACCGTGCCAAAAGAAGTTGTTTCCCCAATTTTCGATATTCGAATTTTAAGCGTGCGAAAACTGAAAAAAAAAATCGATTTTCGGGGGTGTTTCACAAAATTTTCTGATATTTTGATGCAACTCCGCGGGGAATAAAGATAAAGCAACGCAACTCGGAGGAAAGCTTCTCGGCGATAATTCCAAAAGACCAGCTTCTGTTTTTTTTCGATTTTCGCTTTGTGAGGGGGGGCCAGGAGGGTCCAAAGATTGCCCCCCCCCCGTTTTGTGTTTTTGCTGCCAAACTCCAATGTGGAAATGCAGAGAGCTTCAAAATTGCGCACGAGGATGTAAAAGATGTATATAAAAAAGGAGCATTCGTTGATATTTGAAAATCCATTTTTAGGGGGGCAGAAATCCAAAAAAATTCCAAAATAGGCCTAAGTTTGTCGTTCGCGTCCGGTCAACCCACTCTGTGGCAAATTTGCGTACGACTTTGATATTTGAACCAAGAATAGTTCACAAAATTTGCAAAAAACAATTTCTGCTTTTTTTCATATTTTACCCCTTTGCCCCTACGTAAAAATAGGCGATTTCTCGCAGTTTTTCCAGTATTTCGCAAGTAAAAATAGGTCTACATTAACGAAATTAGGTACGGTGATGGCAATTAACGAGATCAACTGCCTGCCTTAATTTATATTTTGATTATCTGAATCCAATTTTCCGGTATTTTATGTTTTCCGGATTTTTTTTTGGGTTTTCATAAATTACCATAGAAACTCGCCTATTGAAAGCTTCGTTTTTACATTGGTCATAAAATATGAATTTTATTCTTTGATTTAAAATTTATTTCAAGTATCTAGAACTATTTTTCGATTATGAACTAGCTGATATACCCGGTGTTGCTCGGGCTCTTTTTTGATGAAATTTTATAATTTTTGAATGTGAATAAACAGAAAAAATGAACATTATTCTCCGACTTTTTTCTCCGGCACTGCGTCAGCTATAGACAACATTCCGAAACGAGCGCAGTCGATTCTTCAAAATGAATTTTTACTATATTTAAAGTGAATTTAAATTATTATTAATTTTATTTATTGTATCCAGAGCCTCTATGGCCTGAGGCCGACGAGTTGGTTCCCTGGATGGATCTGGATTAACGAATGCTGTATGATGGTCACAGCAGCCGGGGGGGGGGGGGGGT
>JAHWFO010003935.1:1068033-1084256 GCA_023313115.1 Rhysida immarginata | reverse complement strand
ATCAGTTGAGATCTTTATAATTTTCTAATAAGTTTAGATAAACACTATAACTTCTCTAAAGCAAGTTACTATATTACAAAAAAACAAATGAAAAATAAATTTTCTCTAGTTATTAGGTCATTGGAAAAAGTACCATCACCTTTTCAGCAAAAACTTGAGCAGTTGCACGCCTTGGAAGTTTTATTCTCTTATTTGGTTTAAAATAATTTCTTACATCTCTCTAAAGATTTTAATAAATAAGAAATAATAGATTTTTATTTTTTTTAATTTTAATCCAATACATCCATTCAGAGCCTATATGGCCTGAGGCCGATGAGTTTGGGTCCTTGGATGGCCCTGGATTAACGACTGCTGTATGATGGTCCAGCAGCCGGGAGGGGGGGAGGGCGTGAAGATCGTGAGTCACTAATGAGTCGCCCATCCAGTGACTAGCCGTGCCTGATGCTCTTAACTTCGGAGAAGTTTTTTCAGTGAAAGCCCACCAGGCCACGGCCTCCCCCATAGGTTCATTTTTTCTGTATATTCACATTCAAATATTGGAAAATTTCATCAAAAAAGAGCCCGAGCAAGGCCAGGTATATCAGCTAGTAATCTAATAAGCAGGAAAATATAATATAGCACTTTATTTACGTTAGGAATGAACTATATTAAGTGGTGAGGGTACGCACAAGTTTACAGGAGATGTTGAAAGCGCCTTCCGTCCAAGCGGAGGCACAAGTCCACTTCTCAGACTGACCTTCGATGGAATCGTCATTTTCCACTGCGGATACCTGTACAAGCAACCAAGTAGAGGCTTTAGAATAGTTTCATGCGGAATTATACCAGCTTGACCATGCGCGCTTCGATTTTAGTTCATAGATAGTGGGACCAGGTTATAGTAGAAATCCAGCAATTTTATAAAGAGGATTCAAGCATCAAATTTGACGGAATAGTTTGTTGATCCAATCTTTTTCTTGGGATGTTTTCGAATCACGGAAGCCATTTTGGATCTGAAGACTGGTTAAATCAGGTAACTGCATATTACCTTTGTATATTAAAAAATGCGTATTGATTGACGGACGCTAAGTAATTGTCGTGCTGACTTCTATTTTGAGTTGTCTTATATAGGGTAAGCCATTGCAACTCACAGGGTTAATTATCTACTGGCCAGGGCCGTACACAGCATTTTATTTCGGAGGGTGCTGAGGGGGGCTAGCCCTACTCTTTTAGGTGGTCAATTTCGGAATTCCGGGGGGGAGAGCTGCAGCGCCCCCCCCCCCCCGGGGGCCCCCCCGGTTTTGGGCCGGGAGCAAACACCGGAAAAGGTGTATCTACCCCCCCCCCCCACCCCTACTGTTCATTGCGTCCCCACTCAGCCACATAAGAAGTTCAGCAAAGGAAATACAATACACTGACTGAGCATATTATTATGACCACCTGACATGTTTATGCAAATGCGCGCACGGACGTCGCCACAATGTTGCTAGCAGGCCGGACCAATATAAAAAGGGAAGCTGAGTGTCGTCGACAACAGTAGACGTGTTCCATTCTTCAACTATAGGTAAAACGACGCAATTTAACAGCCTTCGAACGCGGAATGATTTTAGGTGCTCGGAGCTATGGAGCGAGTATCAGCGAAACAGCAGCATTCGTGGGGTGCTCAAGTGCAACCGTCGTTAAAGTATTTAAAGACTAGACGGTTAGCCGGAAGACGGTGTCTTAACGTTCGCGTTGTGGCCGCCCGCGGATGGTTATGATCGGACAGAATGGAGACTGTCACGACTGGTAAAGGATAACAGAAGGGCAACTGTGCATCAAATCACTGCTGACCTTAATCAGGGGTCCTCCAAAACGGTCTCTGAATGCACTGTCCGCCGCACACTGCATCACATGGGATACGGAAGCCGAAGACCTCTCCGCACACCTTTGCTGTCTGCAGCCAACAAGCGGAAACGACTCCAATTCGCTCAGGAGCACAAGGACTGGACTATCGAGCAGTGGAAACAAATCATGTGGTCTGACGAGTCACGATTCCAGTTACATCATGCAGACGGCCGCGTGAGAATCTGGCGGAAACAGCACGAAAGCATGGACCCCGCGTGCAGGAGTACAACTAGTGATGTCAAGATCCGGATAATTCAAGATCCGGATATCCGGACCTTTTTTTCGGACCTAGGTTCGAGATCCGAGAACCGGATGTTGGTCAGAAATCCGAGATCCGCAACTTGGATCCGAGATCTCTGATCCGGATCTTGGATGCGAGATCTGAGATCAGGATCTTGGATCCGAGATCCGAAAATCGGATCCTAGACAGGAAATTGTGTATATGCAAACTTTTTCTGAAAGCAGTTTATAAAAGCTTTTATTAAGTGATAGCCTAGTCCTCTTAAGTCCTAATTAGTCTTATTACGCATCCAGCGAAAGGATCCGCAATCCGGATCCGATATCCGAGATCCGGATATTTCTAGACCCGAATCCGGATATTATCAGATCCGAATCAGAGATCCGGATCCAACGGACATCACTAAGTATAACCCTTCAGGCCGGTGCGGGCAGTGTTATGGTCTGGGGAATGTTTTTCTGGCATGCATTGGGTCCGTTAATACGTGTTGAACAACGTCTGGATGGCACAGCATACCTCCGTATCGTCGCCGATCAAGTCCAGCCTGTCATGTTGATGGCGTACCCCAATGGAGATGGCTACTTCCAGCAAGACAATGCGCCATGCCACAGAGCTCGTATTGTGCAGGAGTGGTTCCAGGAACATGAGGGGGACTTTACCTTACTTCGGTGGCCCCCACAATCCCCAGATATGTCACTCCAATTGAGCATTTGTGGGACGAAGTTGAACGAATCATCAGACGGCTGGATCCACCACCGTCCAATCTAGCACAACTAGACAGTGCTATCCATCAGGCATGGTGTCAGATTCCTCCCACCACCTTCCAACATCTCGTAGAATCAATGCCACGAAGAATCACCGCAGTATTAAAGGCAAAAGGTGGCCCAACGAGATACTGACAGGGTGGTCATAATAATATGCTCACTCAGTGTATAAGTACTTTCATTTGGTTGTAGTAAGTGGCACAATCGGGTAAGTATAACCATGATTTGTAATTATTATGAACCTGAGATAGTCTGAATGTAATTATTAATCAGTTTAAAGAACCAAATCAATTACTAGTGTTGGGAATAGATTACACGGAAAGTGTGTTGAACCAAATTTTATAAATTTTAACGTAATATCCAAGGAGATAAAGTCTTGTAAAGTTAAGAAAGACTTTAAATTTAATTCACTAAGAATGTTAAATGTGTTGACGACTGCTACCACGTTTTAAGATGTGTAATATCAACTAAAGTGTTCCTCCGACTTTATCTATTAATAAAAATAAGACAATGTAAGAGAACTTTAATATTTATGTATTAACTTTAGAATTTTAAAGTACAGTATGAGCAAGATTCAAATCAGGGCACGTAGCTAAATCGGCCGTCACACCAACATCTAAAACGTAGCTATTACCAAGCATTCCCCAATTAACTTTTTCTTTGCGCAACAAAGATCTCAACTCAAAGAGAAATATATAAAATTACAAACATCTTCAAGGAGAAGGGTTTGAGACTGATTGTCACGCCTAACAAAAGCTGCTTTCGTCTTTTACAACCAAAACAAATTTCTACAATAAATCTATTCCAAAAGCAGTGGCCTATATAAATTAAACTATCCCAGTTGTGAAAGTTATTATTTAGGAAAATCCTCGGAGACAATACGCTACAAGATTCAAGAAACAGATCAGATCATTAAGTACAGAGATGGTAAGTCTACATTGGCCACAAACATGAGGCGCTGTCGGTCTCCAAACTAATCTCACAAAATAGCACACATTTGAATTTTAGATGCCTTTAATCTCTTTAAAAATAGTTTCTTGGGAGTTAATGCAACGACCCCCCCCCCCAACTGTCTTGCCATTGCTGAAACGACTTCGGAAAATTCTTTTTCAGGCTCTCCAGCACGGTCGTCATTTCATCTTGAATCTTCTCTATGCTGGCAAATCTGCGCCCTTTCAGTTTATTTTTCATTCCAGGGAAGAAGAACATGTCGTAGATGACCAAGTTAGAAGAATAGGAGGAGTGTGGAAAGCTATGCAATGTTGTTTGGCACGTTGTTCACATTTTTCGTTCGTTTTCAGCAGTGACAGCGTTGCAACTTGTCCTGTGCTGTTCCGTATCACGTGAAACCAGAACAGTCATAGTATATCCCCATCTGGCGGCACAAAGTTATCTGTCCTCCGTTCCCGCGCGAAAAATCCAAGTTAGGAAACTTTGATATTGATTATATCGTGGAGTTTATTTATGATTACATATTAATATTATATTTTCATTTTAAATTTTGTATATCATCTGTATTATTTATTTTTTCACTCTATTTGTTTTATATACGAGGGTTGGGGCATAAGTCATGGCAACTATTTTTTTTTATGAGAATTTATAGAGAATAGGCTGTTTTGATATACGAGCGTTGTTTAACTCGGGTAACATCCACCTTGCACGGCGATTGACTAAGAACTGATTTAACATTGCTCTCTGCGCAACATCAGGAACTCATGGAGACATCTAATGTTGTGGAAACATACTACCAGTCACAGCTTCCTTGAAACATATGACATTTTATGATACCATCCCTTAGCTTTGAGAAAAAAAAATAGTTGCCATGACTTTTGCCCCAACCCTCGTATTTTTATAAGAATCTCCATTTTCACTAATCGTTCATTAATTCGCAGTTTATAGCAAGCTGGGATTTAAACAAGCAATAACAAACGGCGACACCTTTTAATTTTTTTTGGAGGTCAGTTAAGGACAAAGTGCTCAGTTCACGCTTTTCTGACATTGACACTAAAGGCAATGATTTAGAATGTTGTATGGACGGGGTCTGAAAAATTGTTGAATAACACATGGACAGTAATTGACTATCGTTAAGACTTTCTCCCGGGCAACAAACAAATCACGTGTTGAATGCACGCATAATGTAAAAAAAAAAAAACCCTTTTGAGTTGAAGTAAAATGAAAAATCCAGAACCCAATAACTAGCGTAGTTTTTATGTACTAGATGTTTGAAATTAGGATTCATGATGTTCAAATTATCGGAAATTCTTTGGAATAAGTTTATTCCAGTGTTCTGGAAAGCACTTGAACCTTTAGAGCAGAGGATGAACAAAAAGAATTCTTCATAATCTGCTTGAAGCATCTGACAATTTATTAATAATCCGTTGCTTCATTGAAATGTAAACAAACGCAAAAGCCTTTCGCCCTCTAGTCTTTACAAACTAACAGTTACCATGACAACAAAATAACTGCTGCTACATAGATCAAACATTATGTATCATGCATAATCTAATAACTTTAACAACAAATTTAGAGGAATTTTAAAATAAATAAATAAAACACAAGTTAAATTTGAAATTTCGCTCAATTTTCAGCGTCCCGCGTTCCCTGTTTCAAAGTATATGGAGTTCTAAGTAAATCTCAATCCACTAAAGCTGAAGCCCAACGTTTTCACATCTTATTTTAAAAAGGTCCTCGTGAGTGTGTATAGACTGAAAAACTACGTGTAACTAACACATTAAGTCTTTTATAAAATGAACATTTGCTACCTGATAATATTCACACCACTAGCTCTTAATATCGCTCTAATATAACATACTTCGCCCCTGAAATGCTTGAACAAATTTAAGCACCTTCAGTGAAGAGAATGATGAACATGTATCTCAGTATCTGTAACAGAAAGTTGGCTCTTAAGCTCGTGAATTCACTATGCAGCAAATCAACAAGTGACAGTGAATGATGTCACTATGACGAGATATAACATTGTCGTGAACGAAGAAACCTCATCTATCAATTTACTAGCGCAATCAGACACTTTCGTGCAATAGCGCGCGGGGGGGGGCCCCCCCCAATCATACAGTTTTAAATAGCCACTCCAAAACAAGCTATTTGTAAATTAAGCGAGAAGAAGTGGTTGTTAATGTTTGCACTGGTCCAAGCAGTATTGGGTTGGTTCTTGTTACTCGCCACATCAACTTAGGTTGAATGAGAGATGAGTGTCAGAAAATGGGTCGTTATATTTGGGCGATCCAAATTACACAGTTTAAAGTAAATAGGTGAATTTTATATTGTGTAATCTAGTATAGTCAAGGGTGTGTTTCAGAGTGTAGTGTGAAACGCGCACCACGTCAAACAGGTGCGAGACTTGTCGCCGAAATTAACGGCCGCCGAGTATGGCGCAAACTATCAACCATCAGCTCACGGGTTACCACAAAGATCAAAAGTTCCCCAGAACCTAGACATTTTTCAAAGTTAAGATGCTTCTCATGTGAAGGAGTGATGGAGTTACTCTAACCATAACGTACCCTTACGTAAACCGTCAATTCGCGGTTTTACTGTTAATTTTTGCAACACAAACTGCGACATGTTTTGAGAAAGAAGCCGTGGCACTTTTTGCAGAACTCACCCATCATTTTGCAGGGCAGAACTCGGGGCGTGTGCAGCGTAAGATTTGTACGATCTATGGGGAAGTGCTCTACCATCCACTATGCTCTCCATATATTGTTCTGTGTGATCATGTTCTCATTACGTGTGTTACAAGAAATTTAACACAAAATTAAATACTATAAAAATGGCAATTTTTTAAAAACTTACATAATGCTTTTAGCTGATCTATAGACTATATTTAACAATATAAACGTAATAAATGCTTTGATAAGGTTTCTATAATTATGATATCGAACGAATCTTAAAAACATAACATTTAACATGCAAATGACAGTTATTATTTACCCTCATTACTGTTAAAATTTAAAAGCAGGAGTCCATAAATTTGGTTTAAATCGTTCAGTATCTCAAAATTCAGATTTTTAACAATAAAATATTATCACGTAATAAACACGTAACGAGCTTTTTTTTTAAGGTTATGGCAAAAAATTTTCAAGAATTTTCCTATTGGATTCTTGAGGACTGGAAACTTATCTTGTGGTCCTATGAGTCCTGGTTCGCCTATACACTTTGATTGACTGAAATCTTCCATGACTGTGAGAAAGTGTAGTACAGGTTGAAAGTGTGGTAAAATATTGGAGACCTTTTGTTCAGTTGACGATGTATTGAACCAACAAGAATTCTTGACTGCCGACTGCACAGGGCTAAAACCACCTCTGATTGGTATTACGAACATCCATAGGACGTCTGGATATACGCTGGACTTGATATACGCGAGGTACTGAACTTCTAGAAACGACCAGGCCTGAACATAACATCAATAATGTACTGTTGAAGCACCACCAGAAGGACGTAACAATGTTTTATCTTTCCATGTTCAGACTTGGTAGATTCTAGAAGGCCGTGGTTATAACTCTTATTTTGAATAAAACATGAAAGTCTGTGCGAATGAGCATGGGAACAAAACTTCGCATTGATTTCAATTTTTGAAATCTTCAAAAACATATATTAAGCATATCGAAGCTTAAATTATTCGATACCGTCGCTAACTATAATGCATAATCATCAGTGATATGAATAGCATAGTCACCTCTAAGGTGATTCCAACTTTAGTTCGGCAATACATTTGATCGAATGCTTTCAGTCATTTACTCAGATCGGCCTCGGTGGCTCAGGGGTTGCGTGATCGCCTCTGATGCCCGAGGACGCGGGTTCGACTCCGGCCGAGGACGACGAGGATTTTTTCAGGGGAAAAATCCTGAGATCACGCACTTCCTTCGGAAGGGAAGTAAAGCCGTTGGTCCCGTGTAGTCGTTTGCCAGCTGCACGTTAAAGAACCCTTGCGAGGCAAAATTTGCGGCCCCTATAACGCAGTCCTGAAATGACCATGGCAGTTGAAAAGGACGTTAATACCAAACAAACCAAACCAATCATCAACTCAGTGCTTAAACATCAATTGGAATGATGTAATTCACTGTGCTTTCGCCGGGACATCTACTCGTCCATCACTGTCTATGCCGATATTAACTCTCAGCAACCCTAACATACAAATGAACTTGCTTTTGCTCTCTGTAACCAGCTCATCCTGCAGCATTCGTACACATCAGTAGTAGTCCTAATCGAAACTGGTTTCTTTCGAATACTACACTCTTAAGTTTTACAATATTATTCCAACTTAAAATTTACTACATAGTGTGGTCATGCAATTTTAGTTATACCTCACCAAATGCTCATCACTTTACTGACTCATATTCTCAAAATCATTGTAGTGAAGAAGTTTGGTTTGTGTTAGAATATAAAATTAAAATAAACACTTAAAATCGAGATCATTCAACTATAAATCACTATAAGGGCAACAATGCAAAAATGCTGCGGTGGCAGAAGTCAGCATCACAGACGCTTAAGAAATCGCTGACTGCATCTCTCACAGACGCCTGGTTTGTGAACAGTTTATCCCTCAGTAAGTGCCCCAAGTGGCGAAACATGAAAATCTGATGGGTCTAGCCTGGTGTATACCCAAGGGCGAGGGAGAACTTCGTACCCCAGGGAGTTGAGTTTCTTTATACTTCTAATTATATTTGTGTTGGTGGTTTCCTCTTTAATGATCTACTGATTCCCTTTCTGTTGTCACAAAGCATTCGTTTTTTTCATTAAATATAAGGATCCGATGCAGAAAGGGAGTGCTAGCTTCACGTCTTTGGAGGACAATGCATGTTTCCAAACGCTGAATCTAACTGATGCTCGGTGACTTCGTGTGGAAACCAGGTATCCAGTTTTTAACCTTGCACATTGTTGCCAGATGTCTGCAAACTGTCGCTGATGATACGAGAGAATTGGAATTGAGTTTATGTATTAATTGTATCGACCAGTAATGATGAAACAATCTAATATAATGGTGCTTATCTATATATTTTTATCGTGGACATCTTTCATACTGATGGTCATACGTGACTCATTTAGTAAGTGTTTTCTTTAAAATTTCATATTTAGACTGCTTTGTGAATAAGTAGCAATGAAAAGTAAAATAAAACCGACTTCTCTCATAACTAAAATTTTGCTTCCCAATCTTCCATTTTTAGCAAGAACGTAAAGTTACCTATCCAAATCAATAAGACAACTACGCTCAGTAAGGTGGTAGATTTGATCGATTTTTCACCAAGTCTTTGATGATTTATCAATTTCCGTCAAATATCGAGTCTCATTAAAAATCAAGTTGAATGAGAATGGAGTCGATTCATTTGCAGAATTGTGGTAAGACTGAAGACAACAGATGCTTAATATGCAAATCAACGAATTGAAAGTAACGATAAAATGCTTCTCACATCACAACGAACATCTATTCCAAACTCATTACCATTTGCATTAAATACTCATTAATAAATGACAAAGCGAAGCATCTCGTACACTAAGATGTTCAAATGAAAACCTATTTCTGATCAAATATGTAATGTTCTGTTTTTACTTTTCCTAAGTGGCATCGTTTCTATACAAACTCGAATGAGGAAAAGTAGGCCAAACAACACAATAAATCTTTTACCATAATTAAAAGATGAGTATTTGTAATTAAACTACAGCATGACAGAACAGGCACGGAATGGCAAAGGTTCTGTCAATTGCATTTACTTAGCCTTTCTTTGCTAAACTAATAAAACGGAATTTAATACGTTTGTTGTATTTATTAAGTTTAGCATCAATAGACAAATCCTGTTCTCATAAAAGAAAGCTTCAAACGAGCTTCACGGAAATTAGAATGCCGTAAATTCGTTTTGTAGCCAAATTGCTTAGTAATAGTTTTAAGAAAAATCGTTAGAAAAATTTATTCGTTTCGAAATTTTTACGTGGACTTTTCAAGCTCTTTATAACTTTGGTCGAAGTTTCCGCGTTCCCTTGCCCACGAATAATTAATTATGTGTAGCACTCCTGCCAATCAAGATTCGTAAATATTAAAGCAGGTTTAAACTTGAAATTGCGAAGCATGTTTGATCCCCCCCCCCCTCCTCCTCCTCCTCCTCTCGAAGTTCTCTTCCAGGATCATTATGTGGCTGTTAATAGAAAAATTCACTTCTCTCTCTCTCTCTCTCTCTCTCTCCGTTTCCTTGCTAAAGAAAAGATTTTTACGGTGTTCGTTGCACATTAAGTAGAGACGTTATTTCAAAGCAACTTCTCATTTCGATCGAAGAGCTTTAATGTTTTTTCACGGAATATTTGCACTTCTCAAAAGTCTTGTTTATGAGCATGTTTAATTCGGAAAGATAAAATTTATCGTTTAACTCTTCAATAATAACTTCTCTTCGCGCTCTCTTTTTCCTTTCAGCATCGCACATTCCTCTTCATCGCTGTTGAGATTAATATCAAAATTTAATGAGAATTTTTTTACGAGAGAGAACTAAAATGTAATATTTTTAAAACACGTAATAATAATAATAAAAAATAAACGATAGATCCCATTAAAAAAGTTGAGCTTTTTACGCACTGTAGTCTTAATAAAAAAGCCCTATCGAAGTCATAAAACGGAGCCTGGTTAGAGACTCTAGAAATTAATGCAACATCCATGACAGTAGCAAAAGACCGTAAAATAAATCTGGAGATCGAAAAGGAATCTTGGAGAGGGAGAAGGAGGGCTGGGGGTGGGAAGGGGAAGAGACAGAGGCAACAATCAAATTGGCGGTGGGGATGGGAAGAAAATAAAGCCCCAATAAAGTCCAAAAAAAGACCTATCGTTTGGCCGAATGAGAGGAACCATTAGATGAAATGGGGGGGATACATCATGTGCTTTACTGGTCGTCGTATTCCGTTGGCAATCTTCTCTGTCCAGTCTCTTATTGCCAACAACCCCCTTCTATCAACCTCCTACCACACTAAACTTCTTCTTATTACCCTCGCTATTCTCGTTACCCTATCTGCCATCGCATGTTACCTTATTCTTTTGGCTCAGTAAATGTCATTTCGCTAAATACGATCTGACAATTAAGTTCAAAGGGCTCTTTCCCTTCAATGGCTCTCTCCTCTCTTTCATTCAGTTTACCTACCGAGATGGTTTGCGAACAAACAGTAGGAACGAATTAGAGTAATTTCAAGAAAATATATATTGCGAAAAGTTGAGAACTTGAATTTTCCATACTGTATCTTTACCGTCTGTTTTCTGTGTAGGAAGAGACCAAGATTATTATTCATCTGCGATTATTATTACGTGTATCAAATTTTACATCAAATTAACGTTATTCAGTGGCGTAGCCAGGATTTTGCGATGGGGGTTTCCAACATGATTTTGGCGTCCCAAAGTAATGATCAGTAATGAAATTAATGATTTTAAAAACAAGGCTAATGGGTAAAATAGGACTAAATACCTGACATAAGTTTTGTTCTGTTTTTTTTTTTTTTTAAATTTCGCACAAAAGAAAATACTTTCCTTAAGAGGTTTTATTTTTAAATTTTCATTTTATTTTCATCTCGGAAGGGATAAAGATTACAATGAAATAGAGGAACTTATAAATCTTATAAAAATACTAAACGGAAAAAGACTAATTTCATGCATAAAGATTTGATGGAAAGGAAAAAATCTTATTAATGATATATATGTATACAGGGTGGTCCATTTAAGTGTAGACATGGAAATAACTCGAAAACAAAGCATCCTACGAAAAAATGTCCGAAGCCAAAAGTGAATTACTTCGTGGGAGAAATTCCTTAGCCGATATATTAGCCCCCCCCCCCCCTTGTGGGAGGGGAGGGTAACTTTGAAATTTTAATGCACCACAATTTTTTTTTCAACAATTATTTATTGAACACAATGAAACTTATACATACGAAAGAATGATGTTTCTTCTATACTCCCTATTTTTCCACATAATCTCCGTCCCCTTATATGGCCTTCCTCCAGCAAAACACAAGAGCGTGTATGCCCTGTCAGTACCAGTCCTTGTTCTGTTCACGCAGCCATGTCTTCACTGTGCGAATCACCTCTTCGTCATCCTCAAAATGTCTTCCATGAATGGCATTCTTCAATGGCCCAAACTAGTGAAAGTCTGAGGGCGCTAGGTCAGGGCTGTAGGGTGGATGGGGTAACACTGTCCAACCCTGTTTCGTGATGTGTTCCGACGTCCTCAAACTGGTGTGAGGGCGAGCGTTATCGTGTTGAAGCAAACAATCAGCTGGGTTGTTATGGCGTCCAAGTCGCTGGAAGCGCTTCTTGAGTTTGGCTAATGTGTTCACATATGCCTCACAATTAATGGTGCTGCCTCTCGGCATCACATCAATGAGTATGACACCATCATAGTCCAAAAACACAGTGATCATGACCTTACCAGCAGTAGCAGTTGCTTTGAATTTAAAGTTGCTCATTTTTTCTTCTGTGGAGAGTGCGGATGACGCCATTCCATCGATTGTCGTTTTGTTTCGGGCTCAAAATGGTGCACCCAGATTTCCTTCAGCTGTCAGAATCCGGGACAAGAATGCTTCCCCCTCAGCTTCAAAACGTTGCAGCAACTTAGAAGAAATATTTTTTCTCAGAGCTTTGTGTTTCTCCGTAAGACAGCGCGGAACCTATAGTGAACACGTTTTTGTGTAATCTGATTGACAGCTCCAGCACCAACTGCCGAGTCGTTCTGCGTCGGTCCTGACGAATGAGCGCATCAGCACGCTGAGACAGCCGAGGATGGTCGCCCCGACGGCGGCAAATCTTGGAGCTCCGCCGAACCGCTTTCTGATGCCCTCACCCTCTGTGCCCAGCGACTAACCGTACTTCTGTCTACTGCTGATGCCCCATAAACTGCACATAAACGTTTGTGAATGTTTCCAACCGTTTCTTGCTCCGCAGTGAGAAATTCAGTGACGACACTCTGCTTGTAACGTACATCATTTACAGCAGGGCCGGCTCTAGCAATTTTGCCGCCCCGTGCAGAATGCATTTTGCCCTTGCCGCCCCTAAAAGTTTGCCGCCCTGTGCAAGTGCACCACTTGCACCTATGGTAGAGCCGGCCCTGATTTACAGATGCCATGTTGTTCCACTGCTGCACGTACGCTATCTGTCCATGGAGGTTTAATAAAAGAAGATGGCATGACGTCATATTCTTGAAGCCTATTGTTGAGGCGTCGGCCATATCGGAAGACCCCAAGCCTGTATAGATTAACTATTTCTTAAATAGAAATTTCATAAATTTCTTGCTATAAGAGACAAACAATCATGCCTTGTTGTTCAATTTTAGCGTATTAATGCAATATTTACACGTTGCTCATGTAGATAACAGCCATGCAGGGATCTACCAATATGGCGGATATGGCTTCAACTGAACCGGTATTCTATCTCCTTGCTTCAACTCAACAATGAACCAATGAATAGGAGGGCGCCTCCTTTGTATTAATCCTCCTAGTATCTGTCGGAAAAAACAGAAACTTTGCGCGCGCACTCCGAAAACTTCAAAGAATGGATATTTCAAGTTTCGCATTCGTACCGTTTTTGGGAACGGAGAAAAAAATTGTGGTGCTTTACTTTCTGGGCTACCCTCGTATTTTCAGATTGTACACAACATTTCAAAAATGTTTTATTCTTGGTCTTTTTACAATTAATTCAACCGTTTAGGAGATAGAGGCACTGAAAGTTTTCGATCCAATATTATCGATGAAGACAAAGAGATAAAGGGTGGATCTTACAGTTATTCCTATTCTACTTTTTGATGGTCTTTAAGAATGCGAAGTCAGAATTACAAAAATCCAATATTTTTTAATACACTCGATCAGCCTACAAAGGACTGCTACCCCCAAGACTTTGCATGCGACTAAAAATGTTTGGATTTTTGAAATTCTGACTTCAGTTTCTTAAAGGCCATCAAATAGTAGAATAGACATGTTTCGATGACCCACCCTCTGTCTCTTTGTCTTCATCGATAAAATTATGTACAAAACTTTAAAAGTTCCACACTTTCAGTGCCTCTATCTCCTAAACAGTTGGATCAATAGAAAAACCACCAAGAATAAAAGATTTCTCAAATGTTGTGTACAATCTGATAATACCGGTTCCTATTTAAGATTTCAAAGTTACCCCCCCCCCCAAAAAAAAAGGTAAAGTTTGTTCATTACCAAACATGTTTCTTAAGCAGGGCAGTACAACAGTCTGCATAACACTAAAATTTAAAACTTGAGATGAACAAAGACAATAGGAAGCTTTTGGGTATTTTCTCTGACTAATTGCTGCAGCCACAAGTGTTTTGCCACTCACTGAAGCTGCCCCATCGTATCCCTGGCCTCTTAATTTATCACAATCAAGACCAACTTCCTTTAAACCTAATACTATAAAACGTATTAATTATTTTATATATTTAATTATATAACAAATCGGTATTTTATTCTCCGCTTCTTGAGAATAAAAAAGTTTATCATGATTGTTTGCATCTTTTTAATAATTTGTACTTACGTTACCAACGTCCCATTAACAATGCAGAGATTGTGGGGATAGGCCACCGTATTTTTAGGCGGTATTAGTTAAGTTTTTCTTTCAATACTGACAAGGATAAAGATTTTTCTCTTTACTCACAGACAGTGTTTTCTTACAATAAATTGTCTTGAGTTTTTGGTTTAGCTGGCGGATTTGAAGGTTTTTACCTTTGTTCCGTCAGGGGTTATCTACCTGAAATGGTAACTCATAAAAATAGAAAAAAAAAAAGTTACTTCTCTTTTACTAAAGATTTCCGTGGACAGGAGCATCACAGTGAGTCTTTGAAGCTCTGCCTTGCAGAGCACATAATAAATCCAAAAATTAGAAACAGACAGCAATTGCAATTAGTAGTGGGTGATATTAAGAAAACATCGATTTTTATAACATCTAACAGACTTGCCAACATTAGGAAGAGAAAAAATCCTGCAAGTGTACTTTTACCTGTTTTAATAGTGTATAATGAATGGATATAATTTGAAGCATTATGTTAATGTATATGAACGAAAGTGATAGCAAAATTTACACTTTTATTTTTTCAGAAGAAATACAAAATAAACATCATATTCAAACTGTTCATATTTACAAATAATATCATAGCCTAAGAATATCATGGCCATTGAAATTATGATGCAATACCGCGTTGCATAGTAGGATCAGTCACGTTAGTGGAAGCTTGGACTAATAAGTTTCTGTTTTCATTGTTGCAAACCGCGTAAAAATATCGGGTGTCCCAAAAATGAGCGACGATTTCAAAAATCAATTAACGAAAAACGGAAGGCGATAGAAATGTACGGTTTGCTGCGTTCTTCTTAAGAAACCAGGGAATTTATTCGCATCAAGTTTCAAAATTTGTTACAAAGTTCGTCAAAAGATGGCTCTGCCGAGGGAAAAAATTATAAAACAATGTTTTCCAGGTAATGAAACTCCAAAACAAGAAATATCCGCTGTTCCAATGAATAAACCATTTTCGAAGCACACGCTACTCGAATGCTGAGCGAGGTAATAAAATGCCGATCTGACGGGACGGGATGCGTAGTAAAGCTCTAGATTAAGAAAGTACGGCAAACCTTTTCCGCGCCGCCCGCAGCTGCTGATTGGTAGAACGGCTGTCACGTGAGTTTGTCAGCCATTGTTGGCCCAAACGCAGCGATAGATACCATTGAAATGCATGTGGAAGATGCAATTTAGATTAAATTTTTAACGAAATATTCGTTGATTGATCCTAAATTTGAATCCGAATAAGCAAAATTTCAGAATCCTTCAATCTATGCTCCTTGGAGGTTAATAAATTCGTTAAAATATCTGAAGAAGTAATAAGAAGCAAGTACGTTTATATTATAACTTCACCGAATGTTATAGAAATGTTGCATTGTGCAATTCTCAGACGATCAGAAAATATAATTTTTTGTTGAATATAGTTCTTTTTAAGAAAATACAATTCAATATAACAAGGTTAAACTGTCTGTGAAATGTGGAGGCAAAACTTGAAATAAAACGTCCATGTTATTTTCATCTTATTTTAGCAAAGTTAATTATCACTCATCATTAAACTTGAATATAAAATATGAAATTGAATAACGAAAATTTGCTAGTTGGGTGAAAAAAAATATAGAAAATTTTAACTATAAGTTTTGGATAGATTTTTTACGTCAATATTATAAACCTCCATAAATGAATAAATTTCAAAATACATTGCATGTGTAGTTATTTTTTTGTAATATTTTTGTAATCAAACGGTTAGTTTTTCCAAATTATAATTTTTAAAATTTTCTATCAAAATATAATTATCAAAGTGATTTTTATATTTAAAATCAAAAACTTAAATTTA
>JAHWFO010003935.1:1047670-1067633 GCA_023313115.1 Rhysida immarginata | reverse complement strand
TGCCTCAACGTTATCATTATTTATATGTAAAAAATTATAATTGAAAACAAAATTTAAAGAAAAATCAATAGTTTCAGAATTGACTGATTGCCAGTTATATTTCCAGACGATAATAATAAGAAAATTTGCGAAAAGGATGCATTTAAGAAGAATTTTAGAGGAAGCGTAACTCACTTTATAGGGCCATTTGGGCCAACAATGGCGGATTTGGTAGCAGACGACAAAGTTTGCCGTACTTTCTTAATCTAGAGCTTTAATGCGTAGAGAATAGCAATGCCATCTGTTGACGAACTTTGTAACTAATTTTGAAATTTGGTGCGAATAAATTCCTTGGTTTCCTAAGCAGAACGCATCAAACCGTACATTTCTAACCGCCCTTTTTGGTTTTCGTCAATTGATTTTTCAAATCGTCGCTCATTATTGGGGCACTCGGTAGCTTTTCTAGTTATAAAGTTATGAATGCTTTTATGGTACCGATAATTTATGCTTGCCCTGTAAATCTCAATCAAGCTTTTTCGATTTTACCTAATATTTCATTAAGAAAAACGTGTCGAAATATTGACAATTTGCTCTCTGGTTTTTCCCTTCCTGCTCTTGAGGAAATCAGCGGAACATGTCAATTTCTGCCGCGAGGACCTCCAGGGAATTTCGTCGTCGAGAGAAGCACATTCGATTCTAGTCTCGAACGACTACGCTAATAGGAATATCGCAAGATTTCGCTAACTTTTTTCCGTGCAGAATGCGTTCAAGCTGTTTTGCGTTTGGATGTGTAAAAACACAAACTGTTAGCAGGGCCGTAGCCAGGACGTTATCTTGGGGGGGGGGGGTCGATTTTCAAAAATTCCGGACCTTTTTTCAAAAATTCCACTGAGTCGGACCTTTTTCCATATTTGGGAGACGGACCTTTTTCCATAATGGGTTGGTCGTCGACCCCCCCCTGACTACGGGCCTGGGTAGAAACTTCGGCACTGCAATTCATGATTATGAAGAACTCCTTGTTATCTTGTGATGTCACAACGAACGGAAAAATGTCGTCCGTCTCGATCGCAGGGGAATGGGGAAAATATTTTTCGTACATTTTTTAAATTTTGAGTTCGAATTGAAAATTTTTATGTATGTTAAGTCAGCGATTAGTATCTTCATCTTTCGCTTTATTGAACGTTGTATGTGACTATAGGATTTACCTTTAAGTTGTTTTTCTTTGTTTTTTATTTTTTGACAATTGAACATAGTACAGCTTTGAAAACGTCGAGTCGAAAATTTAAATTTTTCATGGAGAGTGAATTGAGTGGGTAAATAAAAAAATAATGTTTCAGACAGAATTTGAGTTCATTGTTGTCAATTATGAGACTGCACTTAGATTACTAATTTCCAAATAAGCAGAATAAACGAAAGCTTCAAATTACATTTAACTATACAAATTAAACGTTAATCATAGCATCAACAATTATTATTTCTTTGAAACTGAATAATAATCTAAATATGATAAACCCATCGAATGAAAATCTATTTTTATTGACTTAACTATTTTACGAAAAAAAAAAATCAGTTAAAGCTGTTTTCATACGCGAATGTATAAGGCTAAACCTGATGACAAGAAAAGAACGTGACATACATTCTTCGAGGCTAGCGCCTGCAATAACATTTCAGTTGACTTGTTACAAAAACAACTTTTTTCAAAAAGTAGAAAAAGTGCATTTCTTTAAAAAATAAAATAGAAGTTGGAAAAAGGCGCGCACAAGATTGAAATCCGTCAAAGCGTATCGAAAGAATCAAATTAAATTTTTGATTGATTACATCATGAAAGACTCATCTTATTAAATAAATATTTTTTCTCCAAATAAGTGACGTCATTTCCCATTGAAAGTAAAATGGCTTCCTCGCCTTCCGACAATCAATCAACCGATAACAGAATTAACCTGTATTCATTCTGGCAGGGGTTTTGGATTTTTTTCCTCCCAATTTTCACTTACTTCTTTTTTTTAAAAGCCAAACGGTTCATTTTTCTAAACGACTTCCAAAGACCAGTTGAAACTTGATAAAAGTTATAAGTTTAATAAATTTTAAAGTTACTAACTAACCGAAATGTTGCCAAATTTTTAACAGTAATTTAATCATTTAAGTAAACAATTAAGTAATTAAATTTTAAAATAAAGAAACAAAAATAAAGGCGTGATTTTTATATTACTATATTATTAAATATCTTTCACTTCGATTATAATTTGCATGAAAAGTTGAAAGATATAAAATTGAGAAATTATTTTATAGAAAAGTATTAACTTTCTCAACAGATATTATATTATGATTCACGTTGTTGTTGTTGTTGTTAATAATAATAATAATAATAATAATAATAATAATAATAATAATAATATTACAGAACACCAGTACTTCAATGCCAAGTCCCTATGCTTCGTCGACCACAGAACCAAAAGGGGTTATCAGGGAGTTTATTTTGTCGGTAAAGAAAGCAATCAAGCATATGTTGAGAGTTTTCCATGTTGAGGAGATTTCATTAAGGGCTCTGCACGGATAAAAGTACACATTGCGTGGGTTGTCAAGTTTCAAAACACAACCAGAAAAACAAGACGAGCAGTCTGCAAAATCCTAAACATTTTTCTAAATTAACAAACAGAATTTTAAAGCCGAGTTTTAAAGGTTAAACGGATTTCTTTACAAAGAAATCAAATACGAGGTTCTCCTTGTCAGTGAACTCATATAGAGGTAAGTCTAATGCAGAGAGGCCTAACTGCATAATTTTTTAAAAAATACGTTCGAAATTAAACAGCATGACTGTGGATGTCTTTTGTCTATTGATATTCTGTTCTCCCCCTAACAAAGACAGTCCGAACATTCGTTTCCATGAGGCATACATGATACTTCTGCACATTTTTTTTGGATTGCTCTCTTCCACTCTTCGTTTAACAGTTCCAAACGTTCTTCATGGTGCCTTATTCTTAAGCCTTTGCTTAGAAGTCCATAATACTTAAGTGCATGGATTTGATTGGAATGCTTTCCTTGCTGATAATTAATCTTTATGCCGCGTTTTACCTTCAACTCCTCAGCCTAATTAGCTGTAGTTCGCGCAATATGAGAAGATGCAGCACCAACATAAACAAAAACTTGCTTGCATTGTCCTTGGTACAAGACTGGAATTTCTTGCTCGAGTAATTTTGTCAAGATATTATCTAGCGTCGAGTTTGTTATTTTTTACATTAGTAGGGATTTTTATGGAAGGGAGGGCTCCCCACATCCAGTCATCAGTGCAACCACCATAATCTTGGCACAAAATTTCTTCTTTGGGCATACAAAATTTATGACTCTTGATTTGATGTAATATACCAAAAGTCATGGGAGCGTCGTATGAAAATTTTCAGGTGTCGCTTGCATCGCGTAAAAGGTGTAAAAATAAACAGAGTGGTATCAGTGCTGTCAATTCGACTACAGCAGTCGTCTGAAACGTATTTTAACGTGATTATGGCTATACGACGAGAGGTTGAACGACGAATGATAGTTGAAACTTGACGCATGGGGCATTCAATTTCTGAAGTTGTGTCAAGGGTGAACAGAGATTACCTCATCTCAGGCATTACCTCCCACCATGAAAAGCGTAGTGGTCGACCACGGCTGCTAAATGCTCGTGACCAGCCACATCTGAGCAGAATGGTCCTTCGTAACAAGGGCGTCACTACATCAATCAAGAGCTAGATTCAATGAGGGGCATACTAGAAACGTGTCTATGAGGTCAGTGAAGCGAAATTTGGTACTGATGGGATATGGCACCAGAAGACCGACAAGTTTGCCTTTACTCACGGCATGTCATCGGAGGCTGCGCCTCGCCTGGGCTGTGAACATATTCATTGAACTTTACAAGGGAACTATTTGACCTTGTCAATAGCAGATGGCGCTCAAATTTTGTTGGTAGATGTAGGAAGGGGAGGTGCCTACACATGCACAGTTTGAGTGCCAGTCACAATTGTAAACACAAGTTACAGCCATTTTTAGTTCGACCGTTGAAGGCGAGGTAAGCTGCACTTTAGTAACAGGCGCTGTAACTTGTGAACTACATGCCAGCTGCACCTCACAATTTTGTGGTAGACTTCCCTTGATGTGCTTTACTCATGTACTAAATTTCATTGTCATCCGCCATTCTCAAGGTCTCATAGTTCATTTATTGGATGACTGGAAACCCACAGCTTGGTCCGATGAGCCACGATTCAAGTTGGTGCAAGTCGATGGCAGGATTCGAGTATGGTGCAGACACCATGAGGCCATGGACCCAAGTTGTCAGGAAAGCACTATGTGGGGCGTGTTTACATTGACTGGGAATCGTTATGGTCAGCTGCTTGGTGACCACTTGTAGTCCTTCATGACCTTCATGTACCCTAACAACGATGGGATGTTCCAGGAGGACAATGCGACAAGTTACCGGGCCAACGTTCCTCGTGATTAGTTTGAGGAGCATTCTAGATAATGATCCCCATCGAACATATTTGGGATTTTATCGAACGATCCATTCGTGTACAAGTGTCTGCAACTGCAACACTCAGGCAATTGTGGGCGGGTACCGTGACTGCATAGCTGAACATCTCTTCAGAGGACTTCCGCCGACTGGCAGAGTTATGCCACGTCGGGTTGCCGCACTTCGCTGGGCAAGAGAAGGTCCTGACATTTGGCACTTCAGTGTATTTTGCAAGTGCCATTCAGTCTTGGAGGTATACGTCAAATGTAACTGCAAATTCAGATCTACGAGTTGTGACTTGATGTTCTTACAAATTACGGTTCTGAACTCATGTGTTTATGAATGTTCTTTGATGTACTCTTCAACTTGATAGGCGACTTTCTTAAGTATAATTGCAAAGAAAACGAAAGATGATCGTTGCCTTGCAAGCAATCAAGTGTTACTTCTAATGTGCCATGGTCATTTTCCTCGCGGTCCTCGAGAAAAGCGAAACTTATTATGTGTTGAAAATAGGCCAAACTACCCTCTGTAAATTTCAGAAACCTGATGTTTTATGAAAAAGACAAAAGATAAAAAAACCCAAGAGGACAGAGTCCCTAGTTCGAGTCCAGGTCGGGGAATTTTTCCTTCTCTTTTCTACTTTATAACTATGATATGTTTGAAGAGTTTCTTCAGTTTGAATTTCTTCTCCTTGATTGAATTTCACCAATTTATTTGATGGTAAAGGAGGATAGCCGATTGCACGAGTCGGGGGCCTGCTTAACCGGTTGAGCTGATTTGCGGCTTCATGGAAGTCCATATGGACGTATTGTAACAGCTTTGCGGTTCATTGTTTGCGGTAGCTCAATTGGTATGCATAAATTGTCCAGGTTTTCAAATCTTGTAATTTAACTGACGGTGGTTTAACAGCGTAACGCTTTTTAAAAATAAATACAAGTTTGTTTTGATTTGAATCTGGAAATCATTATTCAAAAAATATTCACTCGTTATTTTATGAGTTATTGAAAAAAATAAATGCTTACTGCAAACTTATTTATTTTGTGATGCGTTATTGATTGGGTATCTTCAGATGTCCTTCGGATGACTCCTCATCAGACAACGCCTTCTGTTCTCTTCAAATCTGATATCTTCTATTTTTTGTATCTCTCACCGTTTCCGAGTTACGTCAGGTGGACGTTATCAGATTCACCCTGTAGATCACAATTTCCCTTCGAGAAAGTAAAAAGCATTCTGATTTTACAAATAAATATATCAAAGCAAAAGTATCTTTCTTTCATTCTAAGATAGGTGCGACATGTTTTTTTTAATGGAAACGAGGTCCCCAAAAACTTTTAAGCACAGACTTAAAAGTTAAGCACAGACCTAAAATTACAAACTTAAAAATCAGTCAAAGGAGTAATAAGTTTGGCAATTGAGTCAAAGAAGAATTCTCTTCCTTCTCCCTATTTCTTTCAATATTTTGACAAATGCAGCTACATATGATGCTGCACAGATAAACAATGGCTGGAGCATGAGTTAATCTGCCGTCGAACTTTCGAAGAAAAGTTAAAGTGCTTCAAGAAGAAAATGGTACAAATTATAACAGGAGAATTAAATAGAAAAAGGTAAATAAACTTTGGATACTGTGCCAGAAACTGTGGACAATGTTTAACCAGACAACAATGAAGAAGGCAATTCCACCAAATATATTTTACTCCACGTACCGTAAAATCTTGAATACACGCCGGTCTCAAATAAAAGCCGGGTGGGGTGTAAAAAATAGATTAAACGCCGGGTCTCAAATAAACGCCGGGTCTTTTTCGGGTCATCGATATAAATTCCGGCGTTTTTCCTCACTTTCAGGTTATTAAACGTTTTTCCATTCAAGTTAGTTTTTTGTTACTTCATTTATATTTTATTTTATTTTAAGTACCGGTAAGTTACTTCTTATGCTCAGTGGTTAACTAAATGTGCAGGTGAACATGGAATCTGGGAAAAGAAAATCATACGATATAGCATTCAAACTAAAAGCCATTACATATATAAATTCAAACTAAATATATTGCTGAAATTGCGCGATTCTATGCGGGATTCAGAAACCATTACCTTGCAAGAGATAGAAGATGATGAAGAACTTTATAATAATGAGGCAGTTATCTCCAGTGATTCCGAACCAAAAGATCATTATCTAATTATTAATTTTTAGTTTTAATAAAAAACATTTTTTTATTAAATTGTAATTCAAAACTTTGTCGGATTTATTCCGGGAAAACCGGGAAAAGTCAGGGAACTTTACGCAGTCGTTTTGGGACACCCTATTACATCCAGTTATTGGGAATAGCCCTTAACGCCGGGTCTCAAATAAACGCCGGGTCTCGATTAATCGCCGGGGATGTCCGGACCATTGAAACAAATAGACGCCCGCGCGTGTATTCAAGATTTTACGGTATGTACACGGTTAGCAAGAAATAAGTTTCCCACTTCAAAGGGCTGTAGAATGCGTTCTATTGGTCCAAATGAGATAAAATTTGAACTACAGATAATTCAAATGATACGTTAAATAATAAAAATTATATACTGAAGATGAACCTCCAAACATCAGGTAATGTGACCTCAGGTGAAAACTTTTGCGACCTGGATTCGAACCAGGAACCTCGACTGCCATGGTCGACGTCTCTACCAATTGGGCTATCGCAAACACCCAGACAGCCATGCTGTTACAAGGTGTCTTAAAGACAATCAAGTTGCCAATGTTGAAAGCCCAATGGGAGGCAGGCACCCACCTCAGAGAATTTCTCCTATCCAACCATCAGAAAGTTTGATGAATTCAGAGATAAATAATAATAATTATATACTAGAGATGAACCTCCAAACATCAGATAATGATTTTTCTATTGATTGGTTGTCTTTAAGACACCTTGTGACAGCATGGCTGTCCGGGTGTCTGCAATAGCCCATTTGGTAGAGGCGTCGACCATGACAGTCGAGGTTCCTGGTTGCATTACAACTGCTCAAAATGTCTCCCTTTATGTTCAACAATGTCCTCTAACAGCAGAATCATATGCGTTTAGGCAACGTAGGCATGATATGCAGAGCAGTAACTAATGCTCGTACAGAATCCGCCGTCTTTTTATCCGAAGAATAATGCTAATAGGCATGCGCAGTAACGCACATGATGTTTCACATTTTCCATATTTACAAAGAAATACCATTTAAAGCACTGTATAAAGAAAGTATGGACATTTCGGGCCAGGCAGCCATTTTGACGCCTATTTCGATTCGATGATTGCCTCTTCTTTGCAGCAAATTCAAACATCAGAGGCACATTCCTCTCTAACTTTTGTCAAAAAAGGAATTGTTCAATCTGCAAGTTTGAATTTACTGAAAAAAAGAGACAATCATCGTATCGAAATAGGCATCAAAATGGCTGCCTGGCACGAAATGTCTATACTTTCTTTATACAGTGCTTTAATACCATCTGTGTTAGAGCGCCATCTATTGGTGAATATTTGTACTAAAAAATTTTTATTTAATAAATGTCAAGCGCATCATTTGATTGTCTGTAGATCAAATTTTATCTAATTTGGACCAATAGAACGCATTCTACAGTCCTCTGAAGTGGGAAACTTATTTCTTGCTAACCCTGCATATTTCTGGAGCATGATCAGCGGGATAGTGGGCAGAGGAGGTTGTGAACGCATTTTCTGTACTCGGGAGATTCATATTGTCATCGAACACTAACCTAAGGCAAGAGACGAGGGAAAGTTTTTTCTTTCTTTCTCTTTTTTTTAAACCATCTGCCCTACCCTAGAGGAATGGATAGACTGATTGGTAAGTGTGTGACCTCTTAGGGCACTCAGGATACGCAATCACGGTCAGCTCACTCCTTTCTACGGTACAAAACTCCTTAACACAGAAATATTTACCAATTCTTAAATGGGGAGACTTGTCACTCTCTGCCTCCCGTCTCCTTCTCACACTTTGTCTTTCTCAAAATTCGTGTTTTAATGAAAATATCAATTACTGGTCTCAAAGTGGAGGGTTTCTCTTCTGATGCAACCCATTAATCCCATCATGTCAACCCCCTCCAATTCTCTTCCATCTCCCATAGATTACTCTCTTAAATCTATTGTTTATTGTAAAGTGCATTGACTCCTATTAACGAGTAGGTACTATAAAGTGAACATTTGCAGATATGTAATATTCTGAAAGTTGTTACGGTAAAATTAAAAAATAAACGATCTGATCTTTATTTCATCGATCTTTAAATTCTGTTCTTTCTCTTCTCTTGGACTCCTGACATTACCAAATATTCGAATAAGTGCAAAGAACGGATGTGGTTTGACTGGGAAGGTAAATATGAGTATAAGTGGGAGGCCGTGGCCTGGTGGGCTTTCACTGAAACACAACTTCAGTGAAGTTAAGCTACATCAGGCACGGCTAGTCACTGGATGGGCGGCTCACCAGTGGCTCAGGATCTTCACCCCCCCCCCCCCCGGCTGCTGTGACCATCATACAGCAGTCGTTAATCCAGGTCCATCCAGAGACCCAACTCGTCGGCCTCGGGCCATACAGGCTCTGGATGGACGCATTGGATTACATTGAATTAAAAAAAAAAGTCTGTTATTTACCTGATTACGTCATGCCCCAAAAACGTTCCACGCATTGACTGGCCTACCAAACACGGGTTCATATATAAATTCTATACACGTTGGAACCCAGTCAGATTCCTTACTGAATGATGGATACAACGCGTCCGACATGTATATCTAAGGATCTCTAAGTTCGTTGTGGCAAAGAAGGTAATCTCGTTTATAATTTATGTGTATAAGTGCTGAGATCTTCTGTCATAACATTAATAATTTTTATGCAGATAAGCCGCGTTGACGTAAAATTTCCGCCTTTCATCATGGGCTGGGTCATGGGATGCTGTTTCTTTGACTTATGGGGAATTGTAGCTAAACCGGACATGCAGAAATCGATTATAAGTAATGTCGGGAATAAGATAGAAGATCATATACCCTGTCAAAACGTGACAAAACAGAACTGCTAAGAAAGATTAAAAAAAATTAGTTCTTCCTCTTCCTTTTCCATAGTAACAGCATTGAAACGACGGTATCGCTCAACCTGATGGGCCTATTACCTACTTCACTCTATGTATATTCAGCCAGCAGGCATTTGGAACTGTTTGAAATTAAAATCATTTTTTTCAGAACGTACTTTTCTATGCGTATGCCAAATTTTGTCTCATTTGAAGCATTCTTTTCAATGATGTTGCATTTTCTTTGTGGGATATTGTACTTTTAATCGTCCGTTTTATCGGCAAAGCGTGCTAGTCAGAGCAGCGAGGATTAAATGAATTTTGACGGTTACACATATTCAGTACAATTTTCTATTTCCGGGGTATAGGAATTTTTTTATCTTCACTTTAATAAGCATTTCATTCTTGTAACGATGTAATCTTAACGGGATGCTAACCGCTGCACAAATGAGAAGAGAAAGAAAGCTGCATTGCAGGGAAAAGTTAGCTGAGGGAAAAAAAGCGAAAGAAAATCAAACTCCTCGAAAGTTTCATCGTGATGTCCTCAATTATATTAACAGTGAAAAGTAAACGAGTTTAAGAATAATTGCATAAATGGCCCCGTTTACTTTTATTGGATTTTATCAAGGTCTTTGCTTTAAAACGACTTTAAACTCTTTTCCATTATTACATTCTGATGATAGTCATGGAACTCGCAAATGGGTATTCTAATTTACACCTTTATTCAAGACACTATGACTTAAGCCTTAAATAGAAGGCAACCCAAATGAGGGAAGTTTTCTGAACACTTAAATAAAAGCACCATACTTAATCTGCTTAACTAAAGCGGAAAAATCACGCAATAGTGAAGGATAAAAAGAAAAAGCAATTCATACATGTGATTGCTCAGCATATCAAAGTCAATCTTTAGAATCATTTAAACGCCGGCGACGAAGATTGGAGTCCCTGATTAACCTTTTGCCTTATCGATTTATTCATTAGCTCTCTTTAACTCTTCACCCCTCCCTCAGTCTTATAAATAATTCAACCCACGGCCTGCATCTACATTACCTCGTCGGATGTCGAAAGATTGCCTGCCTAATTAATTAAGATACTTTATCAACTCACTCGGCCACTGTCAAATTGGAGGGAAAAGCGACGATGTCCGAAAGTTCGAGGGTTTCATTAAGGAACCTCTGATACATGTTTCCACCCGCACGACCATCGTTATCGCTCCATCGGAATTTGTCCTTTGGGAATGTCGTTAAGTGTTCCCCTTTCCATTTTTTTATTCCATATTTTAGATTACTAAGTTAGAAGGGCGAATTTCTTAAAGTTTATATCTGCTCCCTGGTAATAGTTTTCATGTTTTTCTCTTTGAATACGTATAACCTCGATAAGAAATCTAATGAAAAGACTAAATTTGCGACTACTTACAATTTATTTTTTTACAGGTGCAGATTTGGAAATATTTTGTATTTAAGACGTGGCAATTTCTATTGTGCTCTTTGTAGATAGGCAAACAGAGTGGATAATGGGCATCCTTTCCTGAAAATAAACGGTGCTAACTTAATCGCCACAATATATGGTCATTGAGTGAGCGACTTTATTACTTAGGCAATGACAACTTATTCTGTTGCTTAAATAAGAACTAAGATATGTGACAACTGATAAACATAGCTTGCATAAAATCATAATCAAATATACGTGTATATTCCTTTCCATTACGGAACTCTCGCTCATTATATTATTGATTATCATATTCCTAATGATCTGTCTTTGACAACTGATTGACGTTTGGAAATCACCGGGGAAAACAAAATTATGAACGCTCCACTGCTTAATCTTTCTAATTGAACAACTCAGAAAAAATGACTAAAACGAAATGCGATGCATGATCAACAACAAAGTGATATCGATTATCGGAGCATATGTACGGTCGAACGCAACCAATATTCGAACAGAACGTCTGAAAGTCACATATAAAAATGTATTATGAACAGCTCCCAAATTGAATCAACAAACGGCGTACAAACATTTTAGGAAAAACCTGAATATTTACATAAATTTTTGAAAAACAATTTCGCAAAAATAGACAATTAATCTGCGGCTTTCTCATTGTAATTAATCTACTCGTACATTATGTACAATATTCTTTATTCGTGTCTTTCAGGAGTTGGCTAAGCGCCACATTTCTGTATCATTTCTGTATGGCATTGTACTATTAAGAAATTAATTATTCACTTGTAGAATGAATAAAAAACAAAAATATTCATTTGAAGGTGTTAATATTATTAATAGATGTTAGTGGCATATAGCAAGAAGATGAGGTGCCTAAAATGAAGATGTTGACTGGTGTGAAAACATAAGCACGATTTGGGAAGACAAATCAAACCTTCACCTATCGCAACTCGGACGAAATTTTGCTTAAATTATTTATTAATCAAACTAAAGGATTACCGTAATTTTCGGTAATTAATACGGGTATTATGCAAAATAAAAGTTAAAAAAAAATCTAACTGCGTATTATGAAAATTTGCGCATAATCCGATAATAAATAAGATGGGGGGAAGGGAATTTTTCAAGAACTACATATTTAATTATATTGCAATTACTACTAATAATAAAATAAAATCTTTTCTTCAATTTTTAATATATTTTTATTACATAAATACATTGTTTTTTATATTTAATCTGTATTACAACTTTTGAATATTAAAATAAGCCCTTAAGAAACATAACATCACCTTACTTCTAAAACCTCGTAAGTCCAAATTTTTCTGAAAATGAGGTTATACTTACTTTTTGTTCATTATGGAATCCTTCTTCGATGTAATAAAGCCTCGTAAGTCTAGAGTTTACATGAATTATATAAAACGAAAAAAAACAAAACCTCGTATGGCTGTAATATGCAATATCAAAGAAGTTTTTATGCTCTCCTGAAAATTTTGTTAAATTAGACTTACGAGGATTTAGAAATAAGGTGACGATAAGCTCTTAATAGTGAGGGGGAGAAAAACTAAGCAGGAAAAAAAGGGAGAGTTCATGAAGCATTCTATTATTGAAAAAAAATTACCGAAAAAAATATAAAATAAAAACTTTTAAAGAACACATTTGCACCTTAAAAAGTGCAGTAAAAAGTAAAAAAATATTTTTTTAAAAAAAGTAAAAGTGTGGTGACGCGCTTAATAATAAACTTAACGTAGTTAAGAAATGGGCAAAATATTGATTACAAAATTTGCACACAAACACACAACAGGTGAAGTTAAATAAAATTGTGTAAAAACAGCATACGCGGAATACTGTGCCTTATTGCAGCATAGATGCCAGATCAATATGAGCACAGCTACATCAAAAGAAAATCATACAAAACATTGTAAAAGTCTCGTAAAAAAAATTGATTGGCAATCATTATAAAAAGAATGAAAAACGTCAAAATCATTATTTAACGATATTTTTATATCTACAAAAATACTGAAAAATCGAATCAAACGCTGAAACGAAGAATGATAAAATCCACACATTAGAGAAAAATGGTCATTTGGAAGACGAAAAGAAGGCATCTTAAAATTAATATAAGATCAAGTATAGAATGAGTAAAACCTCCCAAGTTTAAAAACAAATAGACGACCAACAAAAGTTCCATCTTGCTTGACGGGTTATTTGGTAGTACTATACCTTTGCTATTTCATGTAGTTCATTGCCATCTAGCAGAGTTCAGTCGAAGCTTTTTTTTTAAAAAAGGGGCAAAAAATAAAGGATTATGCTCTGAAATAATAAAGAAGGTACGGTCCCCGTTATATGCTCTTAATTTTTTCAAAATTTTACTGCCTGCGTAGATTTCACCTTAATGGTGGCAATATACGCAAAATTTGATTTGATGAAGGATACATGTATACAAATACTCCTCCTCTTATGATCCCGTGGAGGAGTCTTCATACAACATCCCGTTCGCGTCCACCTTATCATACTCTTATTTCATTGACAGGGTCAACTTCTTCAGCGAGTGAAGAAGGAAACAATTGTCAGGTTTATACAGGGTGTTTCATAATTGGTGTCCCGTCTTTAGGCCCAAATAACGATTTGGGGGGAAATGAATATTGATTATTTGGTTTTAATGTCCCCTAATTCAGAATAAAAACATTTCGCGTCCCTGGGGGTGAAGGGGTAAGTTTTGAAAATTTTAATTTTGTAGGGGTAGGGGTTAGACCCCATGTGTTATTTAGAAAGTTGTAGAGCATCATGTAAAATGTGGGTTTAGCAGAAAACCCGGTGAAAAAATCTCATCCCCTGCCCTTTATCGAGTGGGTAAAGTGGATGACTTCCTTTATCCTACTTAGTTTTTCTTTAAAATCTTTACAAATACGCATGAAACTTGAAACCATAATTCAGCCTCTTGTTGTTTGGGAGAACGAGATTTGCAATGATTTTAAGTACGATGCCGTAGCTGATTGGGTGCCACTAGCCAAATTCATTGTTAGCTCCTATTTTTATTATATTGTTGTGATTTTATTGATTGGTTTTTGAATGTGCCACAAGTACTAGCTCGGACATTCTCAGAAAGGAGTTAAAAAAACGGATGAAGGAGCACATTTCATGCATAACTAACGAAAAACTCCGTTCGTTAGTTAGGCCACATTTTTTTAAGCTTAATTTTTACTTAATTACCATCAGATAACACTTAACAACGCGGTCTTCGATACCATGCGATCCTCTCATCTCTTTAAACAACATCCCTTCGAATGCCTATGGTATAACAATCTACACTCATCGTCAAAAACAACGTTACACCTATAGAAAACCTACGGGATGCTATATAAAGACTCCACCGCTGGTACAAGATCTGCAAGAGCTACAAGCCAAAGTTCAGTTTGCATGAGATAAGCTGAGTCAAGATTACGTTAGGAACTTGTACGACTCCATGCCACGAGGTGTGGTAGAATGCATTAGAAATGGCAGCCCAATATCCTGTAGTTGCATGGTGTTGGCCAATAAATTTTATCATACCCATCTCATTTTTAATCATTTGCTATTGTTGGCGAGTACTAACTTCCCGTCAAATATCTTTTCAATCTGACGATTCCTTCCGGGTGCAATTTTTTGGACGATGAGTGTATATTCTGACTAGTTAAAGGAAAAAAAAAGTGTCGAATTAAACATGTAATTTATTTAATTTTTAATTTTATTAATATTCAGTAAATGAAAATGAACTGGACACAACCAGTTTTCCATTTCTGGGAATTATATAATTACACTGATGTTTAATTGCAATCCTTTAAATTTCACAATGAATTAAATTCGACGCTTTACTTGTAGATTGTTAAAGCTGTTTTCAGTTCATTCATAGTTCACAAATACGGCATATATATTATCTCTTAAATTCGATATTCTCTTTAAACATAAACATATAAAAATAAATTCAACAGCAATTCCTACTTTGCTTTCACGGCAGTTCTACATGTACGCGAACTTGATTCGTTCAAAATCTCCCGTTCCTGTTTTCGTTTCAAAGCTGAAAAATGACATCATGCACAGAATATTATGAATGAAGTTGCATTTACTTTTCTCACTCCATTGTTTTGATTCAAATAGGCGCTTTCAACTGTGAACAACGTAATATCTACGATTAAAACGGAACTCAATTCAAACACCTGCTGTAATTCACATTAGATTATCCTTGGCGCGTATTCAAACAACGACTGCATTCTAATGCATTTCATCACTCGAACTTTTGACCAAACCAACCGCTACTTCAAGAGGCACAACAATGAAAAGAAGTCATTGTGATTCAATGTTTCCAAAACTTGTCGATATTTACTCGCGTTAATGTCTTCCATTTGCAAAATTTGTATAGTCAACTTTCTAATATTTCCGCCGACAAAGGGACGTACTATAGGATATAGCGCACATTATAAACATTTTCGGATAAGCAATTTTCAAAATGTGGTATGTAGTGAATTAATTTGAAATCAAAGGCTTTCAATTAAATTCCTCTTAGGATATACAGAGACAATACACATATCACATTTATAATATAAAATCTGTGACTAACTTGAAAAGAAATTAAACAACGGTTCCATAATATCCCCTTGCTCAGAACAGGCAACTGTTGATATAATTTCGATTTTTGGAAGCGTAGGAAAACTAACAACACTAAAAAAAAGACATCACAGAACAAGAGATCTCATCTATAAAATGATGGATTTAATCGATGCAAGTTCATGATCATGATATCAAACTTACAAGAGGTGTTCCAGGGGAAGGCATACAGCTTTCAAGAAATAAAACCTCAGCGAAGAAAATGGCGAAATTATCTTTTCCATGGATTAAAAATTATTCCGTTCAAATATCCGCCTTATTTTTCTTTCTTCTTCGTATTGAAATTCAGATGCTACTGGCGAATCGATTTGGTAATTCCCTCCCAATTTTCATGCCGTGTGTAAAAATATTCGCACCCGTTTTATACTTATTTCCCATTCCGGTTTCGTGTGTGCCGTTAACTCTTCGGCCGTTATCATTTTCCTTGTAAACAGTAATTTAACGCCGAATGTAGATTAAGTGAGCGATCATTGCCTATGTTTATTGGCCCGTGTTTCCTCGCACTGCTTATGGCTCGTGGTGTTCGGAAGCTCCCTCCATTAGCTCAGTTAATCCTCCCACGCTTTCCGTAAAACGACTCAAATTAAGCTACTCGAATTGGAGGCATTATTTTGTTGACTGCTTAACAAAGGAGTTTGTTTCCTGGGCTTAAGTTGGCGCTCTTCTGCATCGCCTATGACGAATAACAAATTACGGTGGGAAGAGAAAAACGAAAAACAAGCAACAGTTTGGAGATTAAGGAACTTTTTCTGCAGCTCGCTTCTTTTCTTTACTTTTTTGTCGAGGTGGATTGAGGTAACTGTGCAGCTTAAAAGAGTATAAATTTGACCAAACCACTCTGCCTTAATCGATTAGTGATCATATGCGATTTGTGTACTACATTTTTATGTATTTACGTATGTATGATCGTCATAGCAACAGTAGATCGAATGAAACTTGCGCTCATGATCTAATACTAATCGATTTTTTTGTCGTATCATGTAGTTAGTAATTTATCGAAATGACCCAGAACAATGGTTTCACTAACCACTAAGGAGGAAATAGACAGTATATGCCTGCAATAACATCAGCACTGACATGAGATCTTAAAAAAATGTTGTTGTTAACAAGTGTCTCAAAGTTAAAGACCCCCGATTTGTGCATTTCTTTATTTAAATATTTGCCTATGCATAAAAACGTTTCCCCCCATCCAAAGTTTATATACGAGCTCCTAAATATGAACAAGCTATTGGAATTCGCATAAAGGCAATATTTTCCAAGTGCGTTCCGTGGAACCATAATGGCTTCGAAGAGCTTTCGGACTTTCATTATTTAATATTTTGAAACGTCGTTCTAAAATACAAGTGCTGCTCCTCAGTGATAAAGATTTTGTTCAAACATAATATTGATTAAAAGCTCAATGGAAGAATAATAGAAAATGCCTAAAATTATGTCAATTCTTTTGATACTGTTAAGCAAAGCACCGAACTAGAATTTGATATAACTACAACTATACACGTTATCCCAAGTGATATTTTTCGAGAAGCAAAAACGAAATATACACTGGCAAGTGATTTTAACCAAGGCTGCTCCAACCCATATCCTGGCAAAACCATGAGCCAAGAATTGAAGCGGATCCCAAATCGTAAGTCTCATGCTTATACGAAAATCCCCGATTTTTGCAAAAAAATAAAGTTCATCTCATTTGTAGAAGTAAATGCAGTCAGGTGTGAAAATATTTTAAACGCAAGCAAGGAATTTAAAAAAAAAGCCACGCTTCTCCAATGAAACTCTTTCATTGGCACAATATTTATATCTTTTATCAAAATATTTGATATCCTTTGTTTTTATAATCATTTTGATGCGGTTTAACATGTTTTTCATGAAAGTTTCTCTTGATGTCTTCATCCATGGCCATAGTGATATTTCTTGTTAGTGATCGAGAGAATAGGTATGAAGAAAAGGAAAGCTATTTGTCCACAAGGATACTTAATATCCATTTACGCCCATTTCCACAAGCAGTCTTATTTCAGCAGGACTCCTACCGAAAGAAGACTGCCGAAGCAGCTGAAATGTACACAAATGAATATTAAATATCGTTGTGGACAATCGACATTTCTCTTCATAACTATCCGCGACTTTTTTTCCCCTTCAGGTTCTGTTGTTGGCGATTGTCTATCGCGCGTAAAATTGAAGAAAAGAAACAAATTAATGTTATCAATTTTACGAAAGAATTACTGATAATTGTGAAACTTGAAAATCGTTTAAAATAAATCACTTTCAATACGATTGGACAGAGATTGAAGTAACAGCAATATCGATGAAAACAAAAACGCATAGAAACAAGCACACCAAGAAACAAGCATAGTTCCGTTAAATGTACTTTAAATTAACGATATTATTATTCGAATAATTTATGCCATCTACTGGGTCAATATGCGCGCTTCGTACTTTCAAGTTGCGAAATTTCGATACACGCCCCGCCCCTGCCAGAAGGCTGTGGAAAAAAAGATTGTGCCACTTATTTTTTTTATATTTGCATTAGTGAATTTTCACTTTATTTATAGAAAACTCTTTGGATTTTATTTTTTTCGTGTAAATACTATTTGAATTTTTGCCAAATTAATACAGAATTTGGAGTTTTTTATTTAATCAACACAATCGTCACTTCCGACGCCGGCATTTCTGACAGCCGCTCGGGCCCTAGCTAAACTTTTGCCACGCGTGCGTAGCAAATTTAAAATTTTCTCTCGGAATCAGTTTAGAAAATTTGAAAACAGGAAAGTACATAAATAGTGAAAGTAAGATGAAGTCAACTCTTTGGTGAGGTTATTTGAAGGATTTTTTTTTCTTTTGTTTTTAGATAACCACGTTCTATTTTGGATTGAGAAAATTTGACCCGTCTCTGGATTGAGAAAAAAAATTTTTAACAGTAGTGGACGTCAAATGTGTAAACTGTACGTGTTCTACTAAATCGTATATGTGCAAATAGCGTTTTCACTCGTCAGTGATTACAATTAACTCGCTTGGTATGAAATTTTTCATCTCCCACTTAAGAGCTACTGAAACTTCTATGCATGGTGAGATCAAGCATTTCCCGTCTTCTTTACAGACTCCGCCGATGACCCATTTGGTAAACTTCATTTATCTGCCTCTCATATTTTCGCTTAATAATTACAGTGTTATTGGGCCCGTCTATTTTATCACTGCGAGTATTTAAGACTACGTCCATCAACACTTCTCGCACAAAATTGTCCCAATTAACGGCCGTTGTTGAAACAGTTTGACTACACTCCAGATAGAATCTTAGCCAGAGGAAATCAATTCAAATTCCCAAACTTGACTTTAATTCAAATGTTCTCGGAGGTCGAATGCCACTTTCTCCAGTCGTCGTATCTTTAACTGACGATCTTCGCTGCCTCTCTATAGTGTAGTCGCATATTGCCACAGCAGTGCTCACAGCATGCTGTTGCTGGGACCAAATTTAAAGGCACAGCTAATTTCCAATCTGCAGATATTTTGTCATTAACAGCTTTGGGAATTCGTAAAATTGTAGTTTAGTAAGAGTTCTCCAGTTGATTTCGCCTGAGCTCGCCATCCCTTTCTCGCCTTGAGAGATTTCGCAAAAAACTCTGAGCGAGTACTATTTTCTTTGAATTGAAAGTTGGTTTTTTTTTTGTTTTTTTTAAAGGAATGCATAAAATTCGCGTGACTTAATGTCTCAATAAAGTTGCGTGTCGTTGCGATGACCGCGATTGCGATTGTGCAGATAGTTAAATGAAACTTTTGTTCTTGACTGAGGAAATATACATAACTGCTTTGATGCGGGGAAGGGTTCTTCTTCAGACGAGCAAACGTGATTGTAAATGAGCCCTTAACATTACTCCGCTGTTATGTTAACACTTCGCAATACGAAATAAAACTATAAAAAACAGTGGTAGCTTATCAGTTAAGAACTAAGGCTTCGTCACTCCAATTAAAAAGCAGTTTTAAATTCCATCCGTTGGTGCTAACAATATGCAATTTCATGCTCTTAATTATCTTAGCGGCTATCAAAGGAGGAGATTTCCCCAAGGAAACTAAATAACACTTCTTACTTCAATGTTCTCCCGTAATGACAATTCCGGTAAGCTAAAATCCAACGGAGAAATAAGTCGGCGCAACGAACTTGGTGCAACTAAATATCTTTTAAGGCTTCCTGCTGTTGAATCACTTAGTTCCAAAGATTGAATTCGAAACGGTCAAGACGCCCAGGGGAGTGGTGGATTTAACAAAAACGTAGGTGTAGGAGAAAGCACGATTTCATGACGACTCTTACTATTGAGATAAATCCCGGCAGACCTTGGATCTTCATTCTTACTTTCAGTACGTTTTATTAGGCTCCGTAGTAACTCCTGTCTTCGTCGATTTCGTGCTAAAAAAGA
>JAHWFO010003935.1:981324-1046868 GCA_023313115.1 Rhysida immarginata | reverse complement strand
GGTAGAGGCGTCGGCCATGACAGCCGAGGTTCCTGGTTCGAACGCAGGTCGCAGAATTTTTCCTTCCATTTTTCGATAGAAAAATCTTTACCTGATGCTTGGTAGGCTTATCTCCAGTTATAATATCATTTATTATTTAATGATAAACATTACTTATTTCATGCAACGCATTAAAAGCGAGTTCTGCTTTGTTGCTTCCCTGCCTTACTTGGTAGCTTTCCGGGCAATCCCATTTGATACTGAGACGGACTTTGAAGTTTAGCCGTCGAAACGTCACTCTAAACTCCACTACCTATAAACCTTCCTTCCGTCGTCCTTTTTCTATCACAGTTTCATTCAGATACGATCGGTAGAGTTCTCACACTGTAAGGTGAAATGGAAGAGAGACGTCATAGAGATAGTATACTTTATACGCTCATGCGGGATCTGCTTTTTTCACTCAAGCCTGCTTGCAACCGCTTGTTGCAGTCTATTGTTGAAGTGCCAGATTTAAGAAAATTAGAGCATTTAAAAAAATTTTCCCCACCTACCGAGCACGATAAAGTGAACTCTTTTATTTCAACTTCCAGTGTGAGAACTCTACGATGGCACGGTGATTTGCATAGAAAAATCTCGTATAGTTAAACCGTAAGATCGAAAGCCCTGAGTGGAATGAGCGATGAACAAAACAGGGGATAATCCTTGGACGTGGAAAGTAGAAAATAATTTACAGGGAGAATAACAGGGTATATAATCCTGGTTTCTAACTTCCCCTCATAGCCTCTAAAAAAAAAGCTAATAGTAATTAAATATTTCACCAAAAATTACTAACACTCTTTTCCAAAAAAATATTTGAGAATGTAAATAATATTTCCAAATATTCTGCAGATTGCGTGGTATCGTCTTTTGCTTGATTTACAAACACACAAACAGTAATCAATTAGCATGTACTAAGAACTTGGCATACAAAGAAAAACATATGACATGAGAATTTTAATGAGCAAAGCTTGTACCTTTGAAGAAAATAGTTGTTAGCGGAAAGAATTCCTGGTATTTTCTAATTTTTAATTTTAACGTGAACTAAATTATGTATAATTCTGTGAACTATTTTTCAGAGAATAAAAAAATTCGCATTTAATATATATGATAATAACTAAAATGGGATTTATTTGTTTTGTTCATTCCAACAAGTATTTTCTGAGTTACGCAGTCAACATCGCAACATGTGAGCACTGTCAAATTCGATCAAATTTTAACCATACACAGTTTACGTACCCTATTATTCACCCAAATTTCATTATCCTAGGTGTTAGAGAACCTGAGATATTAACTTGTTGATCTTGGTGGCGGCATTTTTACTTCTGTCCATATCTCAGTTATCGTTCAAATTAGGACCCATGTTCATATGAACCTTTTTGCTTAGAATCACCCATATTACCTCCCCTAAACGTTTGTCGGTGTACTTAAAAATTCACCCTGTATAACAGTTCCTCTTTCCTCGACCTGTTGCAACTTAACCCATTCCAATACGTTTCTCACTGTTTGAGTGGTACGAGCTTTAAAAATGGTGACGGAATTTTACGAAGACGGTCTGAGAGAGAGTGCTCTTCTACAAGTTTCTAGCGGATACGCACTTTACTGGCTGCTAATCGCTTTCTAAATTCTACAAACAGGGTATTAAGCTGAATTTTGAAGAGAATCCGAAGGGTTAGACTCAAATTGAACCAATCTGGTTTCTATGTATACACGTGAATGGTTTCTTTCATGACAAGGCACCACCTTGTTCTTCGCTAATTGTCTCTCAACGTCGAGCTAAAAAAAAATCGATTATGTGTGGTGTTAACCATATGCCATATACGCCGGAACTGCCTCCAGCCGACTTATATATTTGTTCCCGAAGCTAAAGGTCGGGTTAACTAAAGAATTTATTTTTTTATTTACATTAGTCCCGGAACTCTTCGTATGCACTGTGTAGAGTAGACGTTTTAAACAAGCAAAATGTTAGGGAGCATGTTGCTCAAGATAGGCTAGATTAGAATTATCATTATGAAATATTTTGTCGGCATTAAAAGACTAATCAATTAATCAAATATTAAAATAGTTCCAAAACAGAAAAAAAACCATTTTAAATAGCAAAAAAAAACCCCGATGTAATTAGGGTTTGGTTATAACTGGTTCCCTGGAAGTGAACATATTTAGCAATTTTTTATTTATTTAAACAACTCGTCAATGGTTTACCAACAGCATTGAAGTACGGCTAGTTGAAGATGTCAATTCGAAATGAGAGTAAATATATCGAATTTTCGCAGAACTCGTTTTCCTATTGTCTCGTATAATCCCACAATAGAATTCTTTTACCTTTGCAGCCCAAAACATAACCATAAACTGTAATAAACTCAATTTGCGCAAATATCTCTAAACATTTCAGGGAAACATAAGCAATATACGTAGACTTAATTTAATTTTTATTTTTGTATTTCTTTATACGATCACCGGTATACTGACTTCTTTTGATGGTTTGTTTATTTATTGTCTGTATCTTATTTCTCGATGATGATTTAGTAGCTAAAATATTGCATTTGCATTTTAAATTAAATATTTTTTTATTCTTTTTTTATAACGGACTCCCTTGGAATGCATATACGAGAGTGGATTGAAACGGAGATGCCTTTTACAATATCTTGGAAAATATCTCTTTTCAGAATATTTTATGTCGTTGTCGAGGCAACACTTTCATAGAAATCGACTACAAAGTTCAAATCGATCCGTCAAATAATCTGCTTTGATTCAGATGAAACGACTCTGTGTTTTCAATTATGAATAAAATCGAAATTTGAGCGGGTCATCAAATATTTTTCATTTAGGGGGAAAATCGAAACAGAATCAAATCCAGATGCCGCTGTTCTTGGAGATTCGTCATTTTCATTTTCCACCGCAAGTTTATGGTTTTTGAAATTCAAGCAGACCAGTGATGAACATTCAGGACATTCAAGAACATTCAAGAACGTCTACTACTCTAGAAACTGAATAAAAACCATGACTTGTTTTTGGCAGATCGCCGAATAAGAGTGTGCGAAATTCAGGCAGCCGTGGAAATTTCTTTCTTAATGATATGGGTTTTTTAAAAAAACTTCCTGAATGATGTACGCCGTAATTGCTCAATCCGATGACTACGGATGAGACCTGGGTACACATCAGAAACAAAAATGCACTTACAGCAGTGTTTTCGGTCAAGCGGTTCGTATAAGGCAAAGACCACTTAATCGGTTGGGAGAAGTAATGGCATCTATTTCGAGGACACGCCGAAGGGATTTTGGTATTTGATTATTTTGAAAAAGGAAAATAAAGTGCTACTGGCAGCAGTGTATATTACACAACACTTCTGAACAAGCTGAAAGCGGCAGTTCAGGAAAAACGGAGGTAGTCAAGAAAAAGCATTTTTTCACCATCACAATACATCCACTCATTAAAGCGCAATCGTTCAGCAAATTTTGACAGAACTGCTGTATGAATCCTTCGCTTCCACCGTGGATGAGAAGGATCCAACCTTGGACTTCCACGTGTTCCGGAAACTCAAAATATTCCTGGCTGGAAAGAAATGAAAGGAATAAAGAACTGGTCTTGGAATAGCAAAATGATTGTTTTTTAATGAACCTACGCGTTTCGAAGTACACTTCTTCAGGGTAAGGAACGACTACAACCAGGTCGACAATCGACAATCGAATAGTCGATTCCCACCACCGAATATATGGTGATCGTCCACCAATCAGAAAAAGGACACTGTTCACTGATTGGTGGGCTACATAGTAACTCATTTTCACAAAACAAATAGAATAAAATTACAAAACAATAATAGATAAAAATTTTAGATATTATTACATAAATAGATACAATAGCTTGCTATATAATATCCAATATATCCAATAAATACAATAATAGATTAAAAAAAATGACATAAACGATACTTTAATAACAATTGGTGCTCTTATATGGGACATTATAATTGAAATCATTATACGGGAGACTGTAAAACTTAAATATCGCTGGATTGGTCAATCGTTCGCTGGGTATGCCGTCTCCTGTCCGGCCGGTTGACGATGCTGTTCACAGATGTTCCAGATTAGACGTAATATCCCATCCCGAGAAACAATCAGCATCATAGAGGAACGATTCATTCAAAACAATATCGAAGAGGACATCCGCACTGACGTCGTCAAATCGCTAAGGACAATATACAGGATGTTTCAAAAGGTATAATCCAAACTTCACACACAGATAAGAGCCATGAAGGTGAACAGATTCTGTTAATATATGAGGGGTTGGAACTCAATCATTGCCAAGGTAACGTTAGTAATCAGAGTGCACATAAAAACATGTGAGAAGATATGCACTATGCACACGTTTATTATGGAACTGCGAATCCATTGAAGCTTTACAAAAGATGCTCAAAATGTGAGCCATCCATGGTATCGGCGCAACAGGGACTCCCGTATTCGGCCAAAGATTCCGGATATTTCTCTGATGTCGTCTGAAAACAACTGCGATGCGAGCTACCAAATCTTCAATGCTTGTCACAGGTGTTCGGTACACAAATGATTTCATGTGGCCCCAAAAAAACGAAATCCAACGGATTGAGATCTGGTGACCTAGGAGGCCATGCCACAGGCCAATCTCTTCCTATCCAGTGATTGCCAAATGTTGCATGAAGGTAATTGCGCCCATTACGGCTAAAATGAGCGAGCGCTCCATCATGTTGGAACCACATTTGCATGCGAATAGCCAAGGGCACATCTTCCAAAAGCACGTGTTCCTTGGCAAAGAACTGCAACCTGTTTGTGTTGCGCCATCATTTGCATGCTTTATCACTTGTCATTTGCTCCCCCGTTAACTTGACAATGGTTGAGTTCCGACCCCTCATGTATTAATGTTAGTATGGCAACTGTAAGAAATGTTAGTGATGCTTGGATTATACCTTTTGAAACACTCTGCATAATCAAAATTATTTTATGTTTAACAACGAATTCTATTCTATGCCGAGTGGCGTACTAATGGGCTCCCCTATTAGTGCTACCATTTCTGAGGCGTTCCTGCAGTCACTAGAAGAAAACTACGTCACACCCCTTCTGGCATTAAAACACGTCCTGTTTTATGCAAGGTACGTAGATGACACATTCATCATACTCAACAACACTAAAACTGATGCAAACCCCATTCTGGATACATTCAACGGTTTCCATCTCAGCATTTCCTATACAATGGAAGAGGAGAATTAAAGCAGCATCGATTTCTTGGACATCTCCATCCTAAAAAACCTGAATAGGAAGAGGCTGGAATTCAACATATACTGCAAACCCACCACCACTGACATCATCATCAGCTTCGACTCAAACCATCCTCCACAGCATAAGTAGCTTTGAGGTACTATTTCCACCGGTCAAGATCATATCCAGTGACTGACAAGGATAGGAAAGAAGAAATCCGCCTCACGTACGTGGTTGCCAGGAGAAACTCTTACCCGGAGGCCGTAGCCCATTCGATTTACAACCGGACGAAATGCAACTCCGTTACCCAACCGGATCTTGCAACCAACCAGAAGTTCGTGGCTTTCACATATACCGGACCTGAGATTTCCAGAATATCCAATATTTTCCGGAATAGAGGTATAAAAGCAGCCTTTAGGACCAGGAATAATAATAAACAAGCATTGAATCCAGTACAAAGAAGGACGAATCACGATCACGTTTTTTCGGCATGTGGTGTCTACAAACTGACGTGCCCCACATGCGAGTGTTTTTATGTCGGGTCGACGAAGAGAACCTTCAAGGAATCCTTCAGCGAACACCGAAAATCATGGATTAATGGCGATGGGAAGTCCGCTTTCGCGGACCACCTCATTACAAAGAAACACCGATTCGGACCTATACAGGAAATCATGACAGTGCTGAAATTCGAAAGGGACCACAATAAGATCTTGACATATGAAGCTCTAGAAATCAGGAGGTAGATAAAAAAAAGATAAGGACAGAATTCTGAATAATCAGACAACTTTGAAAAAGACCCCGTCCTTGATGCTGTGAACAGCATCGTTAACCGGCCGGACAGAAGACGGCGTACCCAGCGAACGATTGACCAATCCAGCGATATTTTCGTTTTACATTCTCCCGTATAATGATTTCAATTATAATGTCCCATATTGTTATTGAAGTATCGTTTATGTAATATTGTCTAAAATTTTTATATATTATTGTTTTATAATTTTATTCCATTTGTTCTGTAAAAATGAGTTACTTTGTAGCCGACCATTCAGTGAATAGTGCCCTTTTCCTGATTGGTGGACGATCACCACATATTCGGTGGTGGGAATCGAGCTGGTTGTATGCGGAACACTTCTTTGGGTTAGTCAGGCTTCTTGCCTATTTCAGTGTATTTCATGTGGAATTTATTCCGGAAGGGTGAGAATCGTGTAAGCACTGCTTACGTCCCAACTGAACAAATGTACACTTCACTGTTCGATTGTCGACCTGGTTGTAGTCGTTCCCCACCCTGAAGAAGCGTATTTCGAAACGCGTAGGTTCATTAAAAAAACTACCATTTTGCTATTCCAAGACCAGTTCTTTATTCCTTTCATATTCAAGCAAAATCGACCAAATAAGCAATTACTGGAAAGAAACTCTGGTTCAGCGAAGAGATGGTCGAGCCAGTAAAGGGTTGTTCTTTTCCGGGGACCTCGAAAGAAATCACTTGCGAGAGGGAAAAGCTGTAGAAAACTTGGACCAAATGTGTTAAGATTTGAGGAGAATATGTTGAAAAATAACATTGAGCTTTTCAATCCACCTTCGTATTGATGTAATAATAACAAATATTACAACTGCGGCCACATAGAAGTAAAATCCTAACATTTTAAGTAAATGTATGGAAATGTTCAGTTTCCATTAATGTTCAACCATGCATGCTTTTCCCACCGCCATAACTTTTGAACATGAATGTCGTCGATAAGTAGCTTAAGTTCTTAGGTAATTGCGTATCAAATTTGGCTGAAATATCAAAGGGTTTTAAAGATATTTTCCGGGCTGACAAACAGATAAACAAGACATTCTTAATAACAACATCGCAATAATCATAACTAGGAGTACTAAAGTAAAGAATTTAAAAATTACAAAGCGAGCAAATCAAACTAATCTAAATTTGATGACTATGTATGTCGTATATGAACTGCGCTTAAATATTTTTTTTTAACAATTGACTAAACATTCATCGTATTTTAATAATTTCTATTTTATATTATGACAACATTATATTATTTCTAAGAAAACTTATCAATATCTACAGAAGCAAACAAAACTAAGATACGAGTTTGCTCAGATATGTGTATTCCTTCCTTCTTCATAGTGCTCGTCATTTAAAAAAGGGCTGATAGGTTCTAAATTCAGTCTCATATTTCCATTAAATAAATGCAGTGAATATTTATTAGGGTCTTTCACGGGGAAAGGTCACGCGCTAACCTAATTAAGTTGATTTTTTTAATTTTTAATATCGTCGAATCGAAAGATGTAAATCAAAGTTGCACCCGGAAACGACTAATAAACCTTTAATAAAAAGTGCAATATCAACGAAACCCGAAACGGGGAGCCGAGCACAGAGGCTTTAATATGCTCGCCCTATTGTACTGTAAATAGGGTGAAGTAGTGGGCAAGGGCAAGCAACCATATAGTTTGAACAACGCGCCTGAACTGGCAACGATTTTCAAACACCTCCCTCCCACCCCACCCGCACCCCTATATTCCCTCATTGAAGCAGATTAATTTGCATCAGCGCTAAAGCTGCACGTGGTCTCGGCGCGCCCATAGTTCAAAGGGCATTCGTTCCTTGCGTTAATTAGAGCTCCTCTGCAGGACCTCGGCAGGCCCCCATGAATTAATATCAATGGGACGGAAGAGTTATTAGATAGGAGGGTAGGCGGGTGGGGGGTCCAGTGAACAGCTAACGAACCGAGTCGGAAGCATCGTTAGAGTTGCGTGTCGAGCACGGGTCTCCGCCATTGATTCCCAAACGCCTAAACCAAACAATGGGGGGGGAGGAAGTTCAACTGGATCATGTGACACTCGCCACCAACAGTGACAAGTTTTCGACCACGTGGAATGAGGGGTGAGAAAAAGTTAATTAACGTTATTAAAATTCTGGAATATTTCCACTGGAAATGGGAATATTCAAGAGCTAAAAAGTGATCATTTGTCAAAACAATGAAAGCACTAGAAGCATTTTTAACGCTATATCTGCAGAATCTCTCTTCAAGACAGACAGACAATTCACTGCACTCTGAAAAATATTGCAATTCTATTTCTAATATTTTTCGATCACGAAATTTCTAAGCGCGCGGATAAGTTATCCAAATGCACATATCAGTGGCAACTCGACGACCCAGTTGGCGCAAGGAAGATTATGCAGAATTTCCCACATAAGTTTGCTTTCGGATACACTTTTGCATTTTGTTGAAGAAGCACGACCCATTGACAGTTTATCAACATAATTTTCTTTATCTAAATACACCTCTAAGGATATTTTGATCTGATAACAAGAGCTTAGACACACTCAGGTCTAAGAAATTCTATATATCAAAAGGTTTCACTCTACTTACAATTATGTAGTTTCAGACACCTGCAGACTTGTGATCACATTTAATCCAATCTTGGACACAAAACACTTTTCATTTTAAACAGGCCATAAAATATTTCACTTATCACACTGAAGCACAAAAACACACTTTAAAATGATCCGGATTGATTAGTGAGCGAGTCCACTGGAGGTCTCAAAGTGTCCCCACTAAGTTCAACAGAAGATTTCAAATGCGAAGTTGTCTTCCTTTCTCAACGTTAGGTTCTTGACTATGCTAATCGCTTGAAGAAAATTCCATCTCTTGCTTTCATTCGCTCTGAAGAATACTGAGGTTCCAATTTCCAATTTCTATTTGATGACTCCACTAAATGCTGATTACCTTTTTACTTATGGAAATGATCGACGACGCAGTTCAAAGTCACTCTTGATGCAGTGAGCTTGGGCGGAATGTGCAGCGTGTGGAGCTCTACCTGACTGGGTTGACCAGGTCAACTCCAACATCTGACACCCCTCAGCCTACCTCTTGCCATCACCTTAGCAGAACTCATAACTTTCTGTTTCCCACGATCCTTTTTATATAAGAGACACATCCGGTCTCCTTTCCCTCTTCTCATTTTATAAAGATCAAACAAAGCAAAATCAAAATATCATAATAATCATAAATCCTGTATTCACTCCATGATACAAATTATCCCTAACTTCATCAAATAATTCATCCCACCAATGAATCCAAAGACCAATTTCTGTTTAAATCAAACAAATTCCAAAAAGACAGTCTCTTCCTGTCACAACACCTCCCCTTCTTTACTCTCACAATCGAGTGATATTATCTATATCCAATATTAGAATAATCGATTCTATCAATATAATAAAAACTTATTACCAAAACTTTTATAAAATCACATTCCCACTATAAATCTGAATAATACATGCTATTATTCCAGTAACCAAGTTTCCCATAGAATGAATTCGTTACTTAACGTGATAGCGTCACATTACATCGAAAATTCATACACGAAAATTGCATATAAAATATTACCTGGATTATAATCGATCACATTCCGAAACAAATGGGGTATTGTCGGGTTTTGAGAATTAAACAGGAACTTACCGGTATATAAAATAAATAAATGAAGTAACAAAAACTGAAGGGTTAAATGAAGCGGCCAATGAGAAGGCATACACATGAAAAGACGTTTAATAATCTGAAAGCTTTCGGACTGGTTTAATAATGGAAACAAAAAAAAAACGCCGGAATTTATATCGATGACCCGAAACGAAATGAATTTATATCTGATATCGGAAACGAAATAACATATCGGATTGATATGATGATATCGATAAATTATCGAAAATCGAAACGTAAATATCGCTGATAAACAATATATCATATTGTATCGGCACATACCTAATTTTTGGCATCGATGGCTTGTGAAATGCCATCAATGTTCCCGAACCATCGAAACATCGATTATTTAAGAAACATCGATGGCATCGCATGGCCCTAACCCGCACTACCCGCAATTTCTTTTGCGTGGAATATTGGAATTCGATTTGACGTTTCTTCAGCCCTGGTTGTAGTTCTTCGCTCGCGACATACTTGCAATTTGTTCTGAAGATTCTTCAGATCTTGCAGCAGCAGCAGCTCTCTGCCCGTTTTTCTCTCTTCTGGCTTCAGCTTGTTCAGGAGCAGCTCGTAATCGATTCACTTGTCTAGCTTCTGCTTCAGCGGTCGACAGTGTTATTTAGTCTCGGGACTACTCTTCGTTCTTCATTATTCTCATCTCTATAACTTCAGACATTTTAGCATGGACCAGCAAGGGATCTTCACCAGAATCGTTAAGTAGCAAGTTTTCTTATGAAATTCAGTAACAAAAACCGAATAATCATGGTCTGTTATTATACAAATAAAAAATACCTGAAAATGGAAACTTTCGCTACGAGACATCGCTCCTACCAGCGTCTAGTGAGTCGAATTATAACTATTTTAACCAAACTATTTTAATCATTATTGAATTTTAGTCAATCAGAACGCTAGGAACAACACACCCACTCACACACACACAAATACACACAATCTATGAGAGACATACATACAGGGTGTTTAAAAAATCGTTGGACAACTCCGTATATAGATTTTATACATAAATATAGGACAGGAATGTAAAATTAAAATGTGTCGACTGTCACGTGTTGTCGAGTTATTTGTAGCAATGGCGGGTTTAGCAAACGCCGAGATGACTGATTTGCACATGGCGTATGGAGCTGCTAATGGAAACGCAAGAGAAACAGCAAGGCTAAAGCAGTTTCATAACAGACATGTCCGAAACCATCAAACATTTCAAGTTTAAATTATTTAACGAAAATAGGAAAGAAAATTTCTTTGCAATTTATTTCCAATGAAAATAAGAAACTATCATAGCGAGTTGATCAATTATTGCGTGTCATTAGGCCTGTACATCTTCGCAATCGCCGTTCACCGCTCATATGAATGGCGCGTAGTGCTCTGAAGTTCCACGCCGTTTATTCAATCACGGTACACTTTAATCACAGTACGCGAACAGTTCACAACCTGCACATTCGAAAACTTCGGGAAATCGGAAGACTGAGTTCGTTGGTGGAAAAAAAAAAATCGGTGAACTACTTCCGGTTCAAAAGGTCATAAATAATATAGGGGACCACATTTTTCACTATACAATTCCATGTATAAAGGGCCTGTGCACTGCCAAATGCTGTTCTCTCTTTGGCATTTCATAGCTAAAGCAGAGAAAAGGCTTGTGAATTAAGTGAAGACACATGATGGTCAATATCAGTGAAAACTGGTTCAAGGGTATGTGGCTTAGTGGTACAATTATGGTCCATGGAAACTTTCAATGCTAAGATATGGCATGTATTATATCAAACAGCTTGAAATAACATGTCATGATTGAATATTAACGTAGAATTAATGATAGTCGAAATAGGTTCAATGGTGTGTGGTTTCATGGAACCAGTATGTTTCAGGGAAAACTTTCAAAGCTCTTATTTGGCATGTAATATATCAAACAACTTGGAATGACGTGTCATGAATGAATATAACGTAAAATTAACGATAGCCGAATTAGTTTCAAAGCAGCTGGTTTAGTGGACCCATTATGGTTCATTGGAACTTTCAATACTAAAATATGGCATATAATATATATCAGACAACTTGGAATGAAGTGTCATGCATGAATACAACGTAAAATTAATGATAGTCGAAATTGGCTCAAAGGAACCTGGATTTAGTGGAACCATTAAGGTTCATTGAAACTTTCAATGCTAAAATATGGCATGTAATATATCAAACGATTTGGAATGACGTGTAATGAATGAATATATCCTAAAATTAATGATACTCAAAATTGGTTCCAAGGCAGCTAGTTTAGAGGACCCATTATGGTTCATTGGAACTTTCAATACTAAAATATGGCATATAATATATCAAACAACTTGAATTATGTGTCGTGCATGAATATAACGTAAAATTAATGATAGTCGAAATTGGTTTCATGATGCGTGTTTTAATGATACCATTATTGAACCATTGGAAACTTTAAATGCTAAGATATGGCATGTAATTACTTACGCCTCATACAGTATTATAAGAGTTACTTTGTGTTAGGCAATTTTAACAATAGTTAGTAGCTAATCGTTCGTTCATGGTTACGCAGAAAAGCGTTAGCAATTATTTATGAAGAAAGAATTCACCCTTACACAGAACGCTTTAACAATTAACGTTTATTTCATTAAACTGGAATGCTTACAAGTTAAAGGATTGTTATATGTTCTAATCTATAGAGAATTTCTACTTTCTGCATTAAACTTTTCAGGTAGTTTTAATCAGTTTGAACTATGCATTTCCCTTAGAAGTATGCCTTGTTTAGCAACCAGAGGCTTCCTTAGCAACTTCATCTAATTTTAACAATTAAAGGCTTCTTTAGAAATCAAATGTTTTCCTTTTTATTCTCGAATGCCTTAAAATCCTATCGGTCCTGGGCATTTCGGTTGTCTGACTTGTTAATTATGTAGTTGTTATTATTATAAACGAAAATTTGCTAATTTATATTTAAAATTATATTTCGCTATGGATATTGTGATATAGGCATTTGGTCGGAACTTGGAAGCATAGCTTTTTTATTTTGTCCTTAATCTCTCTATCCAACAAAGTTCGTAACGCTGGCAAAACTCCAGGAAACGCCAAATGAACGAAACAGAAGATGGCGAAAGAAGAAACCCATATATTAATTCTCTTTCCTATGACGTGGACAAATCCTCATTCGTTATTACTGCATTTAAAGACACCAGTAAAGTTATCATGATTTAGTCGTAGAAACTTCATTCAATAAAATTTTCGTCGTTAAAATACAAGGTGTCCATAAAATATTTGTACCACAATAATATTTAATAACTTTTGAACGTCATAACATAATCAGGTATCGTTTTCGGCATGTTACAAAGAAACTCCAAAAGTTTTATCTAATACATTAGTTTATTGCAGAAACTACCCATAGGAGGCACTGCCATCAGCAGAACAACGATAGAGAAAGCGACATTTTCATCAGATGGTCTGGAAATGTCATTTCATTGATCGGAATAGACATTATATGGTCTTGTTTGAAGTGCCATTTGATTGACCAAACTTTGACCGCCATTTTGACCATGTTCCCGAATAGAGAGGACATGTGTGCCTAGCATAACTTTGACTTATTCTTTGATGCTCTATCCGAATCTGAAGTTAAAATCAAAAAAATGCAGTGACAATGCAGTACCACGTATTCTCAAATGGTTTGTTCTGTTGACCCCAATGCACTCCTTTGAGCAGTTTATACAATAAACGAAACTATCAGATAAAACTTTTGGAGCTTCTTTGTAACATGTTGAAAACCACACATGATCATGTTATTAAATATTGTTATGGCAAAAATCTTTTATGGACACCCTGTATTCAAATCCACGAATTTGGACTTGATGCGGCATGTCTACTAGTATCCAACGGAAACTTTAAGGATATTAATGGAATAAACGGAAGGAAAAATTCCGCGACCTGGATTCGAACAAGGGCCCATGAGTATCCCTCTACCAACTGCGCTTTTTTGTCTCTTAACTAGAGGCATTTCTATGTCCTTGCCTGTATTAAGAAAACTTAAGCAGGAAGTTTCGTAACCCTGAATTGAATGACTCGAAGGAGAGAATTGAAAACGTCTTCGAGATGAAGAGACTGCTCGAAGCTGAGAAGGACTTATACATGAAAAATTCTCGGAGAAACTGAATATTCGTCGCATTTTCTTGCCCCCTTGGGTAATTGTACGGGGAGGCCGACCTGCTTCTGGTGATTTCACTGATTACCTCGGCAGTGCCTTCTGTCACCGGCTTCGTCGGTCTCATCGTTTATTTCGGTCGATTGCCAATCGGAATCGGGAGGGCCAACTCCGGAGACAGGGTTGTTTCGAGAAACCGCAAAGTGAATGCTTCGTATTTTGCATCGAAAGAACGTTTCGCTTCTTCGCCTTCTTCGTCGTCGTTTTCTTCATAAATTCAAACCAGAGCTTGGAGGAAGTCGTCTTCTCAAAAATCACAGGAGGAGGCAAAACAATAAGTAAAGAAAATTTGTTATAGAAAAACACACAACAAAAAAACTGTTAATCAGATTAACATCTAAGAGTTCTTGTTATATTAATGTGACAGTTTTAGTTTCTTTCATTTTGAACATCGAATGGTTACAAAATCCAGAAAGCAATATACAGTAGTTTTAGATTTCATGAAACCATTCAGAGGATTCTTTTCGAAGCCTGTTATGCCGCTTGAATTCTGGTTTTTCTTTTCCGTGTCTTGTTTAAAAAGCTGGAATTATACAAGGAGATTTAACTGGAATTACCCCTCCCTCTTACATCCGGTAATCAAAATGCTGTTGTATACAAACACAAATGTACAATCACCTTTTAAGTTTTAATTTAAATACAGTTACAAAAAAAAAGTAAAATTACCAAACCTAGAGATTTTTTTTAACTTCTCCGTTTGTTTTTCCTTTCCCCACGTAAAACGGTAACTGTAATGAATGCGTAAAATCCCGGAGAGCCTTTCCCAAATTGATTGGTTCAGTGTGCAATTCTTCACCAGCTGCAAACGCTTCTCGGGGGGGTTGGCGGGAAAAATTTTTCTTTTCCTGTCCCGCAGAATTGAAGGAGAAATGGAGAAGGATGAGGAGGAGGGGGCTAATGGGTGTAACCGTGGGCATCTTTAGTTCGCGGCAAATGATTGAGTGAATGATCGAACACGAACGACGCCAACCGCAAAGCCGACCCCCTTCCCCCCCCCCCCCCAACTCCTCTCTCGCTCACGCACCCGCTCGCGGGATTTAAACGACAGGCGAAAGTCACGTGAAAAGACCCCTCACACCCCGCCCTACCTTAAAAGAAGAAAAGGAAAAAAGAAAAAAGAAAAGGCGGACGACTTTTAATTCCCTACAAGGCGTTGGTTGCACGAGATTAATCATTGTTTAAACGAAGATTAAGCACGAGCGAAGCAATTGCACCAGAAACGCATTTACATAGGGAGCCCGTGAGATAGTGGCGCCGCCGCACAACGACAGAAATTATCGTTCGCCAAAGTGGCAAAGCAAAGAAATGGACGTTTTAACTGAGAACGATTGTTTCAGCAGGGAAGAAAAGGCTTTTGTGCACGAGCTGAAACGAGGTGAGGCGACGGGAGGTGAGGGGTGGGTGGAGAGATAAGAAAGGATGGAAAAGGCTTAAGAAATGCTTACCGACCGCATTCTTTAAATAAACTGAGAAAGAAATAAATATAAAGACTCTTCAAATCCTTCTAAAACCGATAACATTCAAAAGATGTACGCGCAGGGTGTTAATTATAAATCTAATTTGAAACTAAACCTGGCATCGGAATGGCGCTAAATGGTCACGAATGCCTGTTAAAACTCTCACCGAATTTAAATTTTGGTGACACTACGTAAACAGACCGATAAGGAGTTGTCTATAAATTAGAGGAGTTTTGGAGCGCTTTTGAGGGGGAAACAGGATTAAAAGGAACGTGAGAATATTTTTCTTCTGAGTTTCCTCCTTTTTTTTGTTTGTTTGTTTCTAGCGCTTTGCCGAGCAAATGGGAGGAAAGAAGATTTAACTTGAGCTGAGTAAATACTCCACGCTTTGAACTGGACGAATTCTACATGTTCATTTATGCCCTGCATAGGCGATACTCATTTACATAAAAAGTGCTACATTGATTATGAGAAATTAGGAAAAACGATTTAATAGCGTAAAAGCTGAGGCTCAAAACAGACTCTTCAAATGTAAAAATATACAAATTAAACACTAATAAGATTATTTGTTGACATGTGCATTGTGAAAAATCATCAATAAGCATGAAAAGCATCAATACCTTGAGGTCTCCCTATAGACATCATTGTCAGATAAGTTGCTAGCTGTTTTTAAGGTTTGCGGGCATGTCAACAAATTAGTTCATTTGCGCTCTTCCTCAGGGATATTATCTTAACACAAGTCCTGGAACAAATACAAGCCCTGCAACCAATGCCCACTTCAAGATTCGATCAAATGGATTCTAGAAACGGAAACTCTACAAGTCAACTTTCTCGACCACTTAGCTAGCAGCGTCACCTTTCTTAATATCCCTTTGCTCTTTATTCTCCTTTTTAAACCACCCAGTGTTTAAGCTATTACATGATATATAAAAAATGCTACTATGTTACAACTAAAAGGAAATCTTTATAGAATATTTTACGTGTAGAGAATTTTAAATACTGTGTTCCAACTTACCGCATTGTATGTCTAGGTTTTAGATCACGAGTATAATGAAAGGATTCGACAGAGCTAACGGCGACTTTAGAACCAATTTTGACTTAACTGCCGATATACGTGTGGGTGATCACATTAGTAATACGTTTAAATCACTTTTATTGTAAATAAAACCCAACTCCGTGTTATTTTTCTGGCCCTTCCAAACATGAAGGCGCAATAAACAAAAATTTACTGCGTACCAGGTTCCTAACGGCCTTTAGATGGTTTCTACTCTAAACCTTACACGAGAAAAGGCGTAAAGGCGTTAACGTATTGCAGTTCCTTAACGTTATTATTAATCTTTTCATTAAAATTTAGGCAGGGTGTTTAAATTTATCATTAGTAACTGTTATAAAGAAATCAATATCTAGAAATGAACGAGAGAGAATGACTGCACGCATCAAATATACGAGGGGAAATCAGTAAGTACACGTAAAACTACTTTTATTTGTCCGCATAGTCTCCCTGTACAATGTGGCACTTGTCTTATCGTTTCACAAGCCCCTCAAAACCAGCAGCATAAAATTCTTTGGGCTACTGTCTGAACGAGTCGGTAACTCCCCTTTGTACAGCTTGAAGCCGAACAAATGGAAATCGCTTGGAGCAAGGTAAGGGCTATACGGAGGATGCTCGAAGACTTCCCAGTTGAACTTTCGCAGCATGTCAGTTGTTCTTTTATGACAATGCGTTATTTTGCAATAAAAACACGTCGAATGGAGGATAGTAGGAGTCGGCATTTACAATAGTCTACTTTCGCTGGCGGAATGTGGTAAGCAATATGCCTCAGTGATCCCAGAAGACTGTGAGCATCACTTTCCCGGCGATGAAGCTGGTCAAAGTCACCGGCTAGTTCAGACAACAAGCCAAAGAAATTTATGCTGCTGGTTTTGAGGGGCTTGTGAAACGACGAGGCAAGTGCCTCATTGTGCAGGGAGATTTTGCGAAGAAATAAAAAGTAGTTTTCAAGTCAATACTCTTATTTCTTTCATTTCTATATCCCATTTGTAACTTACTTACTGACTTCCCCTCGTAATTCAATTTTGCATTATTCTTTCATTTTTTTATTTAAATTCCCAAAGAATTCCTTTCTTTCTTTATTTGAACTCCTTCGACACGCAATACACACAGGTTCTTGAGAATTTTTAACTTTCTCTCGAGGGACACTGCAGGAAATGAACATAGATCCGGAAGACCCACAAAACTGCAAGACAGGGACAGGAGAGTTCTGCAGAGGGAGCTGCAAAAAACAGAACCCGTCCATGCAGACCATGACAAACGAATTGCAGATGGCCAAAAAAAAAAAACTCTTCGTAAGATGCCGGGGTCAATCAAAGCTCTTCATAAAAAAGCTCATGCACTTGAATATTATGGTCAAGCAGCCTCCCATAAACCTCCGATCACAAAGAAGAACTCAGCTCAGCGCCACGATAATGTAAGGTCCACAGGTGTTGGATACAGGAGCAATGGCGGCGAGTATTATGGAGTGACGAATCACGATTTACGTGTTTTAAGTCGGATGGACGAGTGTGGGTTCGGTTACCTGTAAAATGTCTGCTACCAGAGTGTACAGTGTTCCACTGTGAAGCATGATGTCGATGGTGGGTTTATAGTATGGGGTTGTGGATAGACATGGATCCGCTGATCGTAGTAGTGCAAGGAAACTTGAATTCCGAGGCATACAGAGACATTTTGGAAAAACTCAGTGCTTCTCATGTTGTGGAAGTTCTATGAAAATGATGAATGCCTTCCAGGATGACAATACCATCTATCATGTTTCCGAGGCTACATTTCAGTGATATGCGGAAAATCAAGTCTTCCGGATGGACTGGCTTACATATAGCCCGGACCTCAATCCCACAGAGAACCAGTGGGTCGAATTGGAACGATGGGTGCGGATCAGGCCGGCCGGTCTTCTTCACTGCCAGAGTTGGTCAAAGTACTCCAGGCGGAATGGCGAAATATCTCGCTTACGATAGCCCAAGGACTTGTGGATAGTTTATCCAGAAGGGTTGCTGCTGTAATCACTGCACATGGTGTAATCACTTTTTTTCCACAGTGTAGTAATCAACAGTACCCCCATCAGGCCTGTTGTAACTCATTATTGATGACCTAGTTTTTTTGCGTTTTTATGAACCTCGCGTTCAGTGATTTTTGGGGATCGTCCGACGTGGGGCGCGCATGTTCCGATGCCTGCAGTTCTCCATTTCTTCACGATATCACCAATAGTTGAATGTAGCTGTAATTATTTCCCAAAATTTCACGAATAAACATGCCCGCTATGTGGCACCCGATTATTATACTCTTCTCTCAAGTTCCCTTCGTTTAGCCATTCTACAACAAGGTTCACGGGCAAGTTACCTCACGAACACTATAAAACCACATCAGCTGTTGATGAATCCGGAGAATAGGACGGGTGGTTGAGCTCTGTGGCCGATTTACCCAAGTTTAGGCAGAATTTAATGCAAGCCCCTTGTTCCATATTTTTTTTCTCGACGATACTTGTTCACGTGCGTCGCTATAATGTGTGTCTGAACAAGAATCCTGTACGCTACTAAAAAAATAAATAAATAAATATCTGCAGATGCAGTCTTGACATGTCGAATTTTTGTTTACATTTTACGCAGCGACCTCTGTCCGGGTATTTAATTGTCGATCTTTATGCGATCGGGGTCTCTGAGTTCCTCCGTTTAATGCTGTGGTCGGAAGAGCTCTGTGGCGTTTTATTTTTAGAGCGGGTCTTATTCTAGAAAATGCAGCTTCCCTTGACTCCGATCTGGTGTAGGTGGAAACGAATTTGCATTTTAAACTAGTCAAGGGTGTGTCTAGGAACAACTTTCTCCATGGTTTTCCACTTTAATGTTTTTATTTTTCTGACTCCTCCAAAGGTTGCAAAACGGGGAAATATTGTGAATCCTTCAAAAGTAGCCATAGCAAGGAATAACCAGCTTGTTGACTTTATTAATGAATGAAAGCGTCCCTTTATTCAGTGCTCCAAACGCAATCGATCACGTGATCACGTGTGTCGGGAGTATAGCTCCGGTCGAATCAAGAGCGCATCCTTACTATCAATTTTAACATCCCTATTAATTTAAAATTTGGTTATATAGTTCCCTTTAATAACCGGAAATTGTTGATTGCCATCCTATTGAGAGCGAAAACAGGGACAGAAAAGGAGGTGCCAAGTGCGACACAATTACAACAGACCTGTATATATATCAATTCGATATATATAATTATATTTTTTTCTTAATTATGTCTCTTTTACAGGATGTCCCAAAATTCCGGTCTCATAATGTTATGCAATGTACAATCAGCTATCCATGCAAGCCTGAAGAGGAGCATCAAATTGAATATTTGTTGCCTTAATGCTTTTCCTCCTGAAACAAAGGCAATAATATTGCTATATTATACTTTTGTAGATTCTCAATCTACACCACTTCGATATTCCTTATGAGACCGGAGTTTAGGGACACCCTCTATTGGGTATTTTAGCACATTTTCGTAGAAACGTGCTTATGTGATTGGTTTGTCCAGATGTCCTTCCGTCCGTCTGTAGACACATTTCCAAGAATGCATTGCGTTGCTATGGGGGAGTGGGAGTAGTGAATTGTTGGAAAAGACGAATCATCCTCGCGTTAGGGAAAACGCGCGCTATGCCCTTTGTTTCGGCTCCACGCATGCCCTATCGATTGTTGGGGCAGTTCGTGTGCACGGTGGACGTGATAGATGATTACTGAAAGGTGAGATCACTGCCGCTTGCCTAAACGGAAAAGATTTTTTTTTTCATTAGGAGGAGCTTACCATTTAGCATGATAACTTGAAATTTAGCATTAACTTTTTTAAATTCTGTTTTACCAATCGCTAAATATCGGACAAGTTCGAAGATGAGATAGCCGAAATCGGTACAATAGTACGTATTCTAATGGTACCTCCTTAGAAATTTTCAATGCTAAGATATGGCGTATATAAACTTCAAACAATCCGTAACTCAGGGGTTGCGTGAGCGCCTCTGATGCCCGAGGACGCGGGTTCGACCCCGGCCGAGGACGACGAGGATTTTTTCAGGGGGAAAATCCTGAGATCACGCACTTCCTTCGGAAGGGAAGTAAAGCCGTTGGTCCCGTGTACTCGTTTGCCGGTTGCACGTTAAAGAACCCTTGCGAGGCAAAATTTGCGGCCTCTATAACGCCGTCCTGAAATGACCATAGCAGTGGAAAAGGATGTTAATACCAAACAAACCAAACCTATTAGGCATTTTGTTGTTAACAGCTAATTACTCGCTTCAACAGTAGATGCTTACTTAGAAACGTTTTAGCAATAGATTATCCTATCAATAATAACTACGAGTGTAACCACCATTGAGGAGAAATAAGACGGAGATCGGATTCGCCTGCGTAGTGAGCGATTTTGGATGCCAACATCGAGGCGAAATAGCCAACTGCAATTTGAGGCGGCGCTGTTTACAATGCAAAGACCGTGTCGTTTAGCAATTTCAGGAATATAATTCTCCATTAGAGGAAATGTTGTTGCGAGGAGTGGCATAATGAGATAGTGCTCAAAGCCTCACTATCTTATTTCTCCTACAGGTATTGGACATTGAAACTGAAACACCTTCGCAAATAGCACTGGATACCCCCAGGGCTGAATAGAACCTTCTGCTAGATAATTAATCGTATGTATATCAATGAATCACGTGTCAGAGGTCTTGGTAGTCACTCCAGCAGAAAAGTTCGATAGTAAGCTTCAAATTGTCTGTGCAGAGCGCTATAATGGGAGACATATCCAACTTCAAAAGAGGGCAGATTGTTGGGGCGCGTCTAGCAGGTGCATCTGTGTCCAAAACTGCCACACTTTGTGATGTCTCACGTGCTACAGTATCCAGGGTGATGTGTGCATATGAACAGGAAGGACGAACCACGTCCAGGAGGAGCAACTGCAGGGGAAAACGGAAGTTGTCGGAAAGAGACGTCAGGACATTGACCAGGATTGTTGCACGAAAGCGGAAAACCACCGCAGAAATGAATACACACCTCCAAGAACCTGTGTGCACGAAGACAATCCGTCGTTACCTGCATAAATCCAACATCCATGGCAGGGTTGCTATACCGAAGCCTTTCATCAGTAGTACAAATGCCTCCAAGCGGGTTCAGTGGTGCCGGACGCATAAAACCTGGACGTTGGATGACCTCAAACGCGTCATATTCCAGCTACACTGTCTTCCAAACAACAGGGAGGGTATTCGTCTGGAGGAGCCCCTCTGATGCCTACAACCCAGACTGCTTGGCACCCACAGTCAAACACGGAGGTGGATCAGTAATGGGTGGATCAGTAATGGTTTGGGGTGCAAACTGTGCAGGACCTCTACCGATCCTTCCCAAGACGTGTTACTGCTGTGCTGGCTGCCCACGGTGCCCCAACACCTTATTAAATAAAGATTTTGGATTTCTACCAGGTGTTTCAGTTTCAATGTCCAATACCTGTATATGGTTACCACTAGAATTTAGCGTGAAGTTTCTTCAAGCACCGAGAGATGGCATTAATTTGATAGCACATCATGGCATTATATTTTAAGTATACATAAACACTGGAAGCGAGTGCCGCTCGAATTTAGTACATTTTAGTGCATTAATAAATTTTCTTTTGGTTCTGTGAATTTTTCACGAGTGAAATATATTCGTGAAGAAATAATTAAATGCTCAATTCGTTTAAGATTATGTAGGAATGCTTACAAATTAAACATTAGAATATATGGGTTCGAATATATAAGGAATTACTACACTCTCCATTTAACCTTTCGGTACTTCATCTTTATTCATTTAAAATTCAATTTTTTGTTTTTTTTAAAGTCTCAATTTTATTCGTTTAAATTTTCTTTTTATATTAGAAGAAATTTTTTTTAATTATAAGAATTGACAATTCATCATGTTATTTGCTATAACACTTTCATTCATCTGCTACAACCCCTGGCAAAAAGTATTTAGTTCACTCTAGGCTCTATAGATAATTGTATATTTTCAAACAGAATAAACACAAACGAAACAATAGTAATTTAACACAATTTATTTATTAATAATCATTGGTCTTAGTAATTATTATTCTCTAAAGCAATAAAAAAACGCGCAATACACAATATTTCAACAGTTAACGAACGTTACCCCTCTTGTGGAAAAAAGTGTTAGAGCGCCCCTTTTTAGGAGAAAAAAAGTCTTAGATCAAATATGCATACAAAATAAACTATGCAGTTTGTGACAAACTCAGTCAATACTTAATTCTTTTCGGCAATGAAGAAATCAATTCTTGGCAATAATCAACAGTAATGTCATGCCAACTTGATTTAAGTGCAGCATTAAGTTCATCTTTGTTAGTGGGTTTTTTGTTATTAACCAAGACTTTCAACTTCCAAACAGTTTCAATGGGGTTTAGGTTCGGACTGTTGGCAAATGGGACTTAACCTTCTTGGCTCGATGTGACGATGCATTGTCGCCCTGGAATGTAAAGTCGTTGCTATCTCCAAATTGATCTTCAAATTGTAGGTATTAAGAAGGAGTCGATGATGTCCATGTAGACATCTGCATTTACTGTTGGTCTTGACAAATGCACATTTCACCAAGCCCGCCCCAACCCATACAACCCCACACCATCAGTGATTGAGGGAATTTGCTTTTCGATAACAAACATTGCTCTTTAAATTCTTCATCCACCCTTCGCCACACAAATTGTCCAAAATCATCTCCGCCTCCCACGCAAATACGAGATTCATCCGAAAAGATTATTTTCTTCCACTCATCCAATGTCACTTTCTGTGATCTCTTGCCCATTGCAACCGACGTTTCGTTTGCAACTTGGAGAGCAGTGGTTTCAGTTTGGCTTTCCTGTAGTTGTATCTCGTTTCGTGTAGACTATTGCGCACTGTTCTGTTGCAGACATCTACATGGTGTTTTTTTCCAGGTATTGTTCATTTGGTTGGAAGTTTGGTGTTGATTTTGTTTACAAATCATTCGCAAAGACTGCTCCTGTTTCTTGGTGGTTTTCCTTAGACGTCCACTTCGCGGGCAGGTTTCCACACTTCCAGACAACTGATATTTTTTCCACGTATAGGAAACTATACATTGCGAACATCCTAGCTGGTTAGCAATTGTTCTTTGCGACAAACCTGATTGTATCAACTTGATAATTTGCAGCTTAAATTTCTCAGAGTAGTATTGTGTTGGAGCCATATTCGCTGATGGTTTTGGAACAATTGATTGACACTTATTTTACACAGGGGAGAGAAATCTTCTCTGATTTAAATATGGAATGATTTTTCAGTTGTTAGGATTGGTTAAGAACAGGTGAACTAAGACTTATTTCTCCGTTGAAGGATGATCTATTACTTTTTTCCCAAAGGAGTGGACGCTATTTAATTTTTTACGTATTTATTATTGAGTACATTTTTTATTACTTTATGAGAAAACAACTATTTAGGCCGTTACTTATTAACAAATAAATTGTGTAGAATAGCTGTAAATACTTTGGTGGAAATACTCTTTGCCTAGAGTGATCTAATACTTTTTGCCAGAGTCGTATAACACGAAAATATGCTCCTTTAATTCAACACGGTGGTAAAATCATTCTGTTAAAATTACTGGCGCAAAGACACAAAAGGAGTACAATGGAGCACAAACAAGTAATAAGGAGTACTTTCGGAATACGCGTTTCTAAAGAGTACAAAACTTCAAAAAGGATCACGATTGGTCACCTGTGTATGGGAATAAAATACCTTTGCCCTTTAGAGTACGATTAGGCTCCTTAATGGTACAGACCTACCCCAAATAAGAATGGAAATGCACCATAGTGCAATTCCGAATTGAGTTCATTTGTGGTGATATGCATGTACTGTAGCTGTTATCGTAAAACATTGATAACTGCAAGAAATGAGAAAGCATTTGAATGAGACAGAGGCCACAAGGGCTTTTATGCTGCTTCAAGAAGTTACACAGCAGCTTGGCGTCTCACAACATTTATGATTGTTAAATACAAAGGAATGAGATATATAAACTAACTTTTATTTATTAATTTACAATTTTTCTTGAAGGCGTTAAAAACCTTTGCCAATTTTAATTTTGTCCACCTTTAATGTACTATCCTTATTCAGTACGACACGTTTCTGCTAATCCATTGCCATTTTCCTCAAAAATGTAAAAGATACACAATGAAGATCGAACAGAAACTCGATATAGGGCTACGTAAGCAAAAACATATATAAGTCTTACATTTTCATGAGATGCATGTGCGATTGGTTTTCGAAAGTCGCTTGCAGGTATCATTAATTTTCTGAGCTTCTGTTTGCATATCTAATTTGATATTAAAACGAAGTCCGATTAAAAGGTTATTGCGCAGACGTCCTCGGCTTCTTAAAGCTCGTTCGTGCCGCACTTAAGATAAACATTCATTAGAATGGCTTTTCTTTTTACCTCTTAATCTATTCTACTTTGGAGCATTCAAGTCTAGAGGGTCCTTTTAACCATTGTCTATATTTCTTTGGATTAACACCAGAGGCGGCCCACTTCTTCGGGTGTATGTGTGTATTAGGTGCGTGCGCTCTCTTGTGCGTGTGTCTGCATCTGTCGTCTGTCGAAGGCACGAAGTCGGCAATGCCACCGACAGAAGCAACAAACAACTATCCGACCGACCAACCAACCGAAAGGCAACAACAGGAACGGCGACGACGAAGACGAGGTAATGAGCGAAGAGGCTTGCACGTGGGAGCGCTTTAATTTCTCTAATTGGCTGCGATGGTGATTAATGATTTTCACGAGGAAGCTGTTCCATGATCAGCACCACCTTGTGTACACTCGAAAATGTGTATGTGCACTTAAAAGGGGAAAAAAATACTTACTCCACCTGCCCCTCCACCATCTCCGTTATTTTTTCTAACAGGAGGAAAGTTTTGTTTCGAGATCAAAAGAAACGAAGGGGAAGACAATTAAAAACCATTAGGGGGAACTTAGCAAACGCAGTTCATGCAGGTTAAATTTCAAGCATGTTTTTCTTTATATTAAAAAAAAAAGAAGTAAATTCGTTTATTTCTTTCGGAGGCCAAAATTACTCCTTCGAACAATTTCCCGTATAACTTTTCTATCAGCTTTGTAAACATGATACTTATTAAATAACAACCCGCTTGATTTCCAGAAGTTTCAAAACAATCCACTCTCTTTAATAAGAACAGCCTTTTTGATATTGCCACAGATCAAGAAAAACAGGATTGCTGACGGCAGTGAAAGTTTCCTATTATCCGGTGATGAAAATGAATGACAGCTAGATGCGCTGAAAGTATCCAGGCCAATTTTGTAGCAGACTACTGTGTATTTCTACATGAAAAGACAACTGTAAACGATGTATTAGCAGTTTTTTTTAAATTCTAATTTTAGTTATTTCCTCTTTTATTTCTATCTTTTTATTTTATCTACAGAGTCCGCCAAAAAATGTATACACACTTTACTAGAGGTCATCTATAATTTTTTTCCGTAACAGCAAAACCGAAAGTTACATCCTAATATTATTACATGCATTGAATGAAGACGATCCCGATAAAAGAAGACCACAACTGCCACCTAGACATAGGAGATTACTTGATAACAGTTTGCTAGGAAAATGCATAGGAGCAACTGTTCGCCGTATTCAAAAGTATCTCAACGCGTATGATAATCACGTTGAACAGTTGTCTAATTGTAGAAGTCAAAGAGGACTTACGTATATGCATGACTTGATGCCTGTATGAATTTAGTATTACAACTTTTATATAGTTTTGTCTTTTGCTGAAGTGTGTATGCATTTTTTTTGGCGGACTCCGTATTCTCATCAAAACTTTTTTTTACAGTATTATTTATTTTTTATATTTGTATTACTTTTTATTAATTCTATTTAATCTTAATATTTTTTATTTCTGAGATTTATTCCAAAATGTATATTATATACGATACAGTATAGATTCATATGACAATATAGTGCATCATGAATAAAAATCTATAAGTATCTATAACAATCTATCTATAGCATATTTTTTACTAAGTTTTGAGCTAGGTGTTTTGCAGTGCCGTAGCTTAATAAAACTGGGCCCTGAGCAATTGTGTTTCCTTACAGCCCCAGTGGCCCCCATTATGCAAGGGCCCTGGGCCGAGACCCAGTTAAACTCCCCCCCCCCCCCCATCTCCCGCTACGGCTCTGAGTATTTGGGTTGTATTTTGATATTTTTCATGCTAGCGCACCTCATTTGCACATAAATAATGCAGACACCAAGACATCATAGTGCAAGGAAAAATTAAATGACATTCACTAACTACATAGAAAGTAGTTTCTTCGTACACATCATTCTTTCTCTTATATAGCCGAACGAAAGAAAAAACGAAACCCACATACAACGAACTCGAAGAAAAAACGAAATAGCGAAGTTAATTGAAATCCCCAAGTACAGGTTCATTGAAACTGTACACATTTTCTACGGTTATAACAAAATCTGATAACGAATTATTTTATGGGCTCTTACACAACTTTTGTTTGGATATAACACAAAATTTTGAAAACTCATCAATTTTTTGTTTAAATTTTGCATTGGGTTATTCACTTGGTAGGAGCAGGTGAAGAATACAGTAGTAGAGAAACAAGAAACACTTGTTTTGGGATTTCGGCTATTCCTAGGCCGAAATCGTACGTATTAGAAAAGAGTTTAGATCTCGATACCAAAATCAATATTATAAAGGAAGTAAAGCTGGGTAGGAGAAAAACAGGACATACTGGGTTTTGTTATTAAAAACACTGACAAATTCGCTATATCTAGTGTACATTTATAAAGAAATACGGTTATAACGAACAAAATTGCGGAGATTTAAAAATTCGTTATAAGTGGGTTCGACTGTAATTTCATCTTATCCGAAATGCTTCTCGGAAACATGGTCTGCTGACGAAAGTTCTCTGTCCGATCTCGGAATAGCCTGAAGCTCCACGCTTCTAAGATCGATTAATTTTTTTCGGGGTTTTGAATAGTGAAAATTTCTCGTCAGTGGCTGTTGAAGTTCTATAACCACTCTGACAAAATGGGACGAAGCATTTCCTCTCCATCCTCAAACGATTTCCAACATACAGGGTGTATCTGAAACCCTGCCACAAACTTTTAGAGGAGGCAGTATGGATGATTCTAAGCAAAAAGGTTCATATGAACGTGGGTTCGAATTTGAACGATAACCGAGATATGAACGCAAATAAAAATGCCGCCACTAAGATCAACAAGTTAATAACTCAGGTTCTATAACACATAGCATAATGAAGTTTGGGGGAATAATAGGGTACATACAATTGTGTATACGGTTAAAATCAAAAGTGAGATTACAGTATTTCTGGAAACTGCAACTAAACGCTATCTTGTCGTGCGTGCATTACAATGTAAACTTATCTGTTAACATCGAATTCACAATAGCTGGATAAATTCTGACGGACTTAGGGATATACGAAGGCAATTAAAAAAAACATTGGTCAATTCTTTCTATTAGTGACTAACTCGCGCGCAGTTTCTAACTTGATGACAGATTGCTAGACTAAACCAGTAGTTGACTATTAGATTGTTAGCCTCTTTCGAATTCATCCAGAAGGTTAGACTACTGGCCACTTTCTCTAAAACTGTAGCCTCACGCCTTCATTGTAAGGAAGCAGGGAAACAAATTTGCAGAGAACCCTATGAAAAGAACCTTATTTTCCACTGGCAACCAGCGTAATAAACTCTGACTTGGATTTGGAATGAGCACGGATGTCAACTAAAGGTCAGTCACAACCATGTTAGACCAACATATTAGGGATGTATAAAAGATAATTGACTATTTAGCTTCTTAATAACGAAGCCGGAACAGAAATACTTTGCAATAAAGTAGGATATATTAAGAGCGTGGACTGTTGTTTTTGTCGCGCCATATGACAATATCTTCACACATATCCAAATCTTCCCTCAAAATAGTCGCGTTGGTCAACATTGGTATAGCTGCTGGCAATACCTCTAAAAGGCATTGGCAGAAATATACCGTATATCTGCTCGTGGGAATGACGATCTCCTCAGCCGGCTGAAACCTGCGCCCACGTAGATTTTCTTTCCATGCGGGCAAAGAGAAAGAAATCTCATGATACGAGATCTGGTGAGTATGAAGGGTGTGGCGAAACATTGTGTTGAGTAACAGGCGACATGTTCAAGTCATCAGTCAGAATTTTGTGACAATCCCATGGCTAATCCTCACATCTGCTGCGAGATAATCTACCGATTGTGACTGGTTAACAGGCACCAACGTTGCAACCTCTGCGGCTCATGGTTTCGTCACCGTTCGCTTATTCAATCAGCTGATTTGCCTAATTTTAGGACGAATTTCTCGTTCGCCCGTTGCTCAAGCTGTGAAATACTCGAGTTCCGTCGCTCGCATTCAACTGGCCTTCAAATCAGAGACCGTATTTCTGTACACTCACGCAACTAACTCTCGCTGGAACGAGACAAGAACTTATAAGACATCACCAAGTTAAGCAATCTATCCACGAACTTATGTCTCTAGGGGTACAACAGCTAAGGATTTTTTGTTAATGGACCAAATAATTACGTCTAATTATATGATGCTTGTTTTTCTTCTTTACTGCAGTGATGCGATCCATATTTGATATCCTAAGAAAAGATTTTTATGATCAACTGAATCATATTGTTGGTGATAACCACGAATATTGCTCACAAATTGGGCTCATCTACGTAAACAGACCCGACCGTAGTATTGAATTTCTAGGAATGCACAGCGCTTTTCCTTCCTAAAACCCCTCGTGATTTGGGCAAAGGAATGGATTCGTTCAGATAAAGGAAGAGTCATTAATCATCCTCCCTAAGGGTTTGATGAGGCATGACACTAACGCAACGGGAGAAACCTGAGCGGTTGAGGTGGGGATGAAAGTGGCGAAAACTGCTCTCCTTTAAAGTGAAGAGAATATATAATTTCTCCATGCTAAGGGGGGGGGGTTCTAGAAATTTTGGCGTCGACAACATAGGTCATGCTAAGGAAGTGATTCCTATTTACGAACCTTCGTTAGGATGAAGTCCAGTCTGGGCTCGCGTCAGAATAACTTTCACTGATGCCCACCCATAACGACTGTAGTTAAAAGAAAAATATCCCAAAATGAGAAGCCATCAACCACTTAAGTTATAGGGAAGATTCATCAAGAAAGTGTAAGAAATCTTTTGCCAATTCGTAGAAAATAGCCAAGTGACCTGTTTGATAATAAATGAATAAACTAGCGAGGAATCTTTTTCTTGAATAATTTCATTAATTTCCATTTAATATTTACGCCATTGTATTAAATAACTCAATTAGGATTTTGCAGCAGCATATGCAGGGTGTCCAAAAAGTCTGGTAACATGGCAGATATCTCAAAGCTGCTAGGTAGGCGAGATCTGATGAGTGTGGTTTATAGGTAATAGGGGGATGGGTAATTCATTGTCGCACTCAAATTTGACTTTGACCCCCAAATTTAAGGTCATCCATTTGCTAACTCGAAAACTATTAAAGATAGAGAAAAAATTCCAATTGCTACCCTGTAGAGCAACACCACATTAGTCTAAACACAATTTTTAACCTCACACTTCCTCTTGAAGGATTTTGAGAAAACGGGCGAGAAAGAGTCACTCAAGGAAAGAAAATTCCCAAAGATGTGCTTCACTGCAATTCAAATGTGTTAGAAACCTCAGCCAACCTGGCCAGACAACCTGACCTTGAGTGACTCTTTCTCGGTTTATGCAGCTAAGAAAAGCATTTTGTCTCAAACTCATTAAAAATACATGAAACAAATATACATTAGATTTCGGTGACATACATCATATTACCAAAAGTATACGGATACCTCTTGTAGAATTGGAGAATCCTTAGTTACATATTAGGATGTCGGACCAACTTTTGCATCAATCACAGCCTACACACGTCTAGGAAGAATTTCCACCTAGTTTTGATAGATGGTCGCAGTGAGTCCGGCTACGGAAGATGGACGATTTGTCAACGTAATCTGCGTTCTAATTCGTCAGGATATGTTCAATAGGGTTAGATCGGGACTCTGGGAAAGCAAGTCCAGTTTCTGAACATCCACGTCATCAACCTTAGATGTATGGACAGAACCGTTATCCTGTTGAAACAGAAACGGGCTTCCCCGAATTGTTACCAGAGAATAGGAAGTGCAACGTTGTACACAATGTCAAGATACATTGCAGAGTTCAATTATCCAGCCACAGGAACTAAGGACCCAGGTCAAACCATGAAAACACCTTTACTTAACGATCACTTTTGCTTGGTCCTACAGAAATTTACTTGGTATCAACGCCACCTAAATAGACTAGGATCTATCTAGGTGGCGCTGGCCGTATTCCCGATTTAGGTCTCTTAAAATGGATGACGTCGGGAAGATTAACAAAAAGAAATAAGAAGACACGCCCAATATCACGAACTGTGTTAAAAACCAGTCTGTAACGACCATTTACGTGGCAAAGCGAAAGTTTATTAAGTGTATTATAATAAGAACAGGTAACAACTTATAAATCATCATAAAGGTCCAAATTGTAACTCTCACTTATATTACTACAGTATTTTCTTTAATCAACCAATCAGGGTTGCTGCTCTGCTGAGTGTTCACGAATTTTATGCCCGTGAATAGGCCAACCACTACAGCGATCAGGATCCTCAGGATCAGTTGGAAAATGTCTCTGAAGAGAGACTAGGAATCAGAAGATCTGTTTCCGCTGGCAGAAGCAGGGCCCAGACACTGGTTTATTACCTCCCAGATAAAGGGGAAACAAATGTTGGTTTAAATCACTTGATATCCTCGAAAAATATTTTGAATACTTAGTTTTCGTTGGGAAGGCACAGACGAGCAAAGGAATCAACTTTTATAAAGAAATAAATCTGTTTTTAATTATTTGTTGGTTTGTAATTTTTCGATTGCACCTGTCTATAATGACCACCTGAGCTTAACGACCACTTTTGCTTGGTCCGGTGAGTAATCCTTATAGACAAGTTTTCACTATAGGGAGAAATATCAAAACATAAACATTGAATATCCGCCATCTTTTGAGGGCATCGAGACCCATGGCTGCCATGGCTCTGAACTTATCCCATTGTTATACAATACATCCAAACACGCAACAACTCGTTACCATCGTTATACAATAAGTTGGGCAAAAAAGGCGCACTTCGATGAGCAGCAGTACAGGATTGCCTTCCTCTTGCCCTCAAAAAATGGCACCTGTACCCATCATTTAATGCGAAGATATTTTCCCCTATAGCATAATTTGTAGATATCGGTTTTTGTTGTATCCATAAATCTGTATTAAGAAGCGATTACATAAATGACTTATAAATTAGATTTTTAAAAAATACAGTATAATGAATATTATTAACGTTTAATCCTTCATATAGTGCATACTTTTAATGTACCAAAGAAACTTCATTGGTAAGCTTAACCTACTGAAAAATGTGATTAAATTAATGTAGAAATCCCCATTTATCTCTTGCTGAACATACTAGTTTTGTTCTATACAATCAATTTTTCTCTTCGAGAGACCTCTAACATAGCCTGAACCAATCTGTTTCGACGATGACACGGTCGCTTCAGCCGTGGAAAATCCATCTATTGTAGATTTCGGCTTTTTTCGGAAGAATTGCATTGCGGCTTTTCCAATTTCCAAAACACAATTTCCTCGAAATAAGAAAGGAATCTGAACCGGCGGTTGATGATTGGTTTCCATTAAATCAGAAACGGAAAAGAATCGAATGGAGAGTATTTATATTGGGGAAAAAAAGCTATTAACTTTGTATAGGGAAAGAAAACGAAATTAACCCCAGTTGTCGATTCCATATACTGTTTTTAAATAAGTCTTAGCCATTACGAAAGAGTGCACATGGAATCAATCACCCATAATGAAAAGCGCTATGTTTAGATAATTCCAAAAAAAAAATCGCAAAGACGCACAATATATACAGAGAAATGATAATATAAATGCGTTAATGTTAGTGGGTATTAGTTAATTGAAAAAATATAATTTTAAGTAAAGTCAATGAGCCACCATTGGAAAAGAATGACGGATTCCTTCTTGAAAGCTACCTTATATCTCATTAAATTACTAATGAAATTCCATTTAAAGTGAAGTAATATGCCAAGTATCTTCTTTATTTAAAACTGTAGAAGCGCACAAAAGAAGACTAATGGCTGAGAAGAAATGCGTCCTAAATGATGGAAAAATAGTCTATTTTCCCATTCTAAAGTAAATATTTGCTTTTCATCATTGGGGAATTGTTTAGTTTTCATTCATTGCGCATCTAGGTAATTATTGAACAGGAATCGCACGAAATGAAAATGAGCAAGGGCCTTTTTTTTTATTTTTTTTAAATTTTCATTTCGTCTTTTTCAAGGTTCAGCTTGTTTACCACCGCATTTCTACCAAATACGCTGGATCAATCCATCAAAAGAAATATATATGTATGTTTATACAAGCTTATCTAAAAAAAAATTCGCAGGAGTGAACACGTGCGGATTGCAAAGACAGACCTAATGTAGCGTTTCTCGACCTTTTTCTTATGTTACCACCAACTTGTAAATTTTTCTTGCGGCACCCCCTACCTCTTTATATACTTTGTACAGTTTATTGTAGTATTTATTTTTTATATGAATATTTAAGTTGTCTTATTAAGAGTTTTTATTTTTCAGATTAACTTTAAAGAAAGTAAAAATTGCAAAGGGCTGTTCCTTTATGACGTCATCGTAGCAATTCATCTTCGTAAAGGGATAGTAATAGAAAAGGCATAGTAATAGACCAGTATCTAATACTAATAATATCTAATATCACTTGACTAATACTTTAAGGTAAGTTCCTCGAACTATACCTTTGTTTCATTTTTAATTTCTTTCTCTTCATCTACCGAAGATCTTCCTTCATCTCATCTAATGTGGATGTCGTGAAACATATTGACGATGGTTCCAATAGGTAACCAGTTCGAAAGAATACGCTACTCAACCATATACTTCTTGCCTACAACGAAATGCCATAAATCGATGCTCAACATTGCTTTATATAACGCAATATTTTTATCGTGATGTCGTCCAATTTCTCTTCAGAGATACGACATTTATTTAACTTCCAGTTCAGTTTGGTTTACTTACCCTGCCTTCCAGTCTTCATGAAGAAACGCCATATTTTTGTTCAATTACTCATTTATCATTTCCTCTGTTTAGAATTACTTTTATGTTTTTATATTAATCCATTCAGATATATTAAATAATATTTTATTTCCAGTTTTACCGTGACATTCACATTACTCTGCTCACGAAATTAAGCACGTGACATATAGTGGTAAACATGTGTCTTTTTTAGGAGAGTAATATAAACTATTTTGAAGAAGGAGCAATTCTTTCACAGGTTACATTCATGTATCCCCAGCATCAGGATTGGCGCTGATATGCAGAAACTGATTTGGCGCTCTTGCATAAAAGTTACTTACAAGCAAAATATATCATAGGTCCACTTGAAATAAGGCAAAATGCTGCCTGTGCTGAAGATATTGGTCCATACTTTCCCACAAGGCCAGTCACGTGACTGTGTGGCCCCCTTAGTTTTCAGAAGTTTGACAATACAAAATAAAATTTGTCACTATTTAACGGTCTGAGTGGCGCACTGGGAAACGCTGTGCATTTTAGACAGAAATGCGAGTTCAAATCCTTTTAAATTTTTCCCTTCATCTTTTGTGCAATAAAAGCGCGTAGAAGTCCAAATAAAATAAAGCATTTTCCAATATTTTTCAGGTGCAAATAGAATCTAAAGTCTCTTATTTCGACTTCGTCTTCTTGATCTCTCGCGACTAGACGTGACTCTTCTGTATCTTCTGGTGCAGAATTATTTCCAGTCAGTGGAAATTTCTTCAGGAGAATATTTTGCAAGATACGTTTCTACTTGTAACAGCGGGCTTTCATCTCATGCCATTGCATGATATTCATGGTAAAAATCCTGAAAGAGCTTCTTTGGGTTTGGGTTCTCTCCCAAGAGCATGGGGACGCACTCATTTAGTCTAGAAGGGCGAATTGTTGGAGACCTTCTTGTGTGTCTTCAGGAACCAAAGGGGAAATTTGGACCTCGAGTGGAAGAAAATATCTTTCCTGCGCCTAATCTCGCCACCACCTGCAGTACATCTAGAAAACTCACAACATCGCATGTGGACTTCTTTCTGCCAAAAGTAGTAGCTCCAGAAGCCAAGCAAAAATTCTTACTCACATTTGATCACTGATCAGGGCAACTGGATGTTAACCTTTATTCAAGATTTGACGGCAAAAGACTGCCAGATTATACGGCAAAAGATGATACGGGGTTTAACAGAGAAGTAAAATACTTATTCCGTGAGATTGCCAATTTTGTTATACTGCATGGTGAAGATGAAGCTGCGCAAATATCAGACTGGAACAACCTAGTAAGGTGTGTTAGCCTTGTGTACTTCATTCTCTCTGCGCCAGTGTTCCGACCACTTACTGAACACGCATGGCATCAAGCTGGAATACAGAGAGCAAGCCATACTATAAGAACGTTCGGGATGCGTGTTTTCTATTCAAGGAAAAGTCCTGCAACTTCTCACTCGATGATTGCCAGGTGACCCCATTTATCAAATGAACTTGGTGCCAGAAAATATTTAGCTTTCAGCACTTTTATTACGAGTATCATACAATGGCATGTCAGAAAAGCCCGCTGTTAAAAGTAAGAGACATATCCTACAGAACAGTGAGTATCCTGCTCCTAAAGATATTTCCAGTGACAGTGGAAATAACTCTGCACCCGAAGATACAGGAAATTCTGTCATTGTAAGCCGCAGTAGAAGAGTCACGTCTGGTTACGAGAGATCAAGGAGACGAGGTCGAAAATAATAGATTTTAGATTCTATTTGCGCCGGGAAAAAAATAAAAAATTTTTTATTTTATTTGTACCGTTAAGGTTTTTGTAAAAACTTCTACGCGCATTTACTGCACAAAAGGTGAAGGAAAAAATTTACAAATTATGAAGCCGCATCTATCTCCTTAAAATGCAAAGCGGCAAATATTGCTTTCTCCTGTACACTTCCTCGAATTTTGTTTTGTCAAATTTCTGAAAACTAAGGGTCCATGCAGTCACGTGACTGACCTTGTGGGAATATATGGACCAATATCTTCAGCACAAGCAGCAGTTCGCCTTATTTCAAGTGTACGCATTGTTATTTTCGAAACTATATTTTCATATTACATTTCGATTGGCTATATCATAGAAACAACAGAAAATGCGCACAACGGGAAAAAGTCTCACGAAAAATTAACACATTTTTTCTGTTGTGGGCTTTTTCCGGCCGTCTTTTGGCGCCCCCTCTAGCTTAGCACCCCTGTGCGTTGCACAATTTACACACCCACTTGCGCCGGTCCTGTCCATTAATTAATTGAATTGAAATTAAACAACTGTAGGGAAATAGGAAAGAAGATAGGAATCCGTGTGAGAAACATTTTTCTAATAATGTTTACACAACTGGCGCCGTTTCATGTGCTCAATAAATAAAAATAGTGGACACTTGATAAATATTAATATAACCTCTGTCACGTAAGCGATATTATACTAGATGGTTTTATGTAATAGACTACTCCGCCATCTCAAAGACAAGACATTTCCTCGTCGGATAAAAAGAGAGCCTAAGGCTGAAAGAAAAAAAAAATGAACTGACGTCTCGCTATAAGTGAACACGTACGACGTTCCACGCTCTCCGTCCTGTCTCATTGCCACCGGCTGTAATGGACTCAGTTGCCCTGGCGACTTGCGAAGGCTGAATCCGTGGAAGGAGCCGATAATGAAAAATTGCGGCAACAAATTTGAGATATAAGCGTTACATAGGCTATTTGCCCTATTCTTCGAAGACTCATTTCCAGGACGCGTATTTCACAATGGTACATGGAAATTGCAACTGCTGATATTATATCCAATCAGGAACAAAGAGATGGAGGGAGGAGTTTACAAGATGTGAATTAAAATTTTTTTAACATTGCTAAAAATATTTAAATATTCAAAGAATATATAAAAATATTTCTTTTATTGACCTACCACACTCTAAGAGTGAAGGCCTTTGTGTTCGTTTCAGAAACTCAAACTTTTTTTTTTTTTTTTTTTTTGCTGAAATCGACTTAAAAACTCATGATTCGTAAGGTATGTTGAAATTTTGAATAAAAAATTTTCCCTATGTACGTATGTATGTGACCAATTTTGTGCAGCTAACTCCTCTGAAACGGCAAATAGCCGAACCAAATAAAAATTATACATACTTAGAGGTTCCTTAAACTATGCATTGACCATTTTTTATGGAAATGGGCTAAGCCTTTCTAGAGAAATTAATTTTTTAAAAAAAATATGAAGAAATGGCAGAAACTTTCATTTCAAAGCTCCAAACACAATATAAACGACATGAAGAGCTTCCTCTTCTTGAAAAATACAATTTTTGACGTAGAATACGGCTTACGTTTCGATACTGGGATGCCACGTTTAAATCGTGAATGTCACGAAAAGTGTTGATCACGAAAACCTTAATAACGTCAAAACTGTTAATGATAGAAAAGTGAATGATATTGCATTCGATAGCATATAAAGAAAGCATGCTTTAGAATTTGACCAACTTCGTGCTGACGTCATCGGCTGATGCAATCGAAGTACAGTCACCAAAGGGAAATAATCCACACTGGAATTTTACTCTGGAGTTTTACCGTTTCAATATTAATTTATTTTTAATAATTTAATATTACATTTAGAGTTAACATTATTAAGATTATTAAATTTAAATAATTATAATTAATAAAGCTATTAAAACAACACATTAGCATGAAATGTAATATTAAGTATTAAACTCGTGTGGATTATTTCCTTTGGTTGACTGTACAAAGTTGAGTCAGAAAATCTGCTCTCTGGCGGGGATTAATTTAGTCTAGCTCCGGCTTCCTTTGCGATAGCACATTTTAGGTGTCATTTGTTTTATCTTTTTGCGCTTTATAAAAGAGCTTAAAAATTAAACCTCAGTATTTAATAGTATCTAAGATATCGGAAATTTGCAAAAATTACAGAATTTCCAAGTTTATGCATAATAAACGCCAGAAAAATTATAGAAAACGTCACAGGTAAACAGATCGAGAGATGGGGAATCCATGAAGACCCAGATCTTTATCAGGGATCCTCTCAAATGATCTCTAAACGCACTGTTCGCCATACACTGCGTAGTATGGAATATGCCAATTCGATCACCTTTGCTATCTGCAGTTAACAAGATAAAACGTTTCCAATTCGCACAGGAACACAATCATGTTGATGGTACCCCAATGAAGATGGATTCTTCCAACGTGACAATGCGCCATGCCACGCTACTCGTATTTCGCAAGAATAGTTTCAAGAACAAACCATTCCTGTGCATTGTTTGCTTCAAAAAATTGTTTTTGCTACTAAATGTACGCTTTAACCCCTATGTTGATTCGACAATTGAAAATGATAGTAAGGCGAGATTGGTGCGATCGCCACGAACGACGACGAACCTGGCTTAGGTGGCCCCTATAATGACTAATCTCAATCCAATTGAGCATTTGTGGGAGAATGTTGAAAGAGCCATCAGACAGGTGGTTCCAAAACCAACAAATTTCACACAACAGGACAGTGCTATTCATCAGGCAAAGACTGTTATGACAGCCTATAAGAAACAGGGAAAGACATCATCTGCAAAGCACAACATTGGCCGAAAGTCGAAGCTCACTGATAGAGACAGAACGGGTTTGAAGCAGATTGTGGCCAGAAAGCACAAGACAACAGCATTCATGGTGTCAGATTCCTCGCATCACCTTTCAACATCTCGTGGAGTAAATGCGAATCGCCGCAGTATTGAAGACAGAAGGTGGCCCAACGAAGTACTGATGGGGTGGTCATAATAATCTGGCCACTCAGTGTATATTCATCCTAGAGTGTCGATATCTGATATGGAAATGTTGTTGTTCAGTGCGATAATGAAATATTCATCAACAACTAGACCAGTCAGTGACAACATGGAAGTGGATACTAATATTGCAATTATGACAGTTAGCATTATGAATGTAGATGCTACATTAAATTTATACGCTTTTAGCTTTATGAAGAAACATTTTAATTTAAATTACAAACCCATCGAATCACCATTACATTGGGTGGCAGTACTATAAATTTGATAGTATGAACGAAATACTGATTCTCGTCTGTTGCCATTTCTAACATACTTCTCTTATCATTGACCATAAGAGAATGCCATAAAGGTTTGGTTGAAAAATTTATGATGAATTGCAAGTACATTTTTTGTTTGAACATTTTATATCAGAAATTAAATTTTTTAAATTGTGTTGCACAAAGTTCTTTCTTATTCGCCATGTGGCCTTAAGACGTATTCTACGATTTAACTAGCGGCCGTGTTCCAATACAGCACCGTAAATTTTTTTTTTTTTTGATTCCGTATCATTATCTCGTGGTAGGCCTGTGCGAATGTACCATTCCGCCATACCAATTTATTTTTTTAATTATATGTTTATTTAAAATTTCAAGAAGTGATTTATTATTTTATCTTTACAATTCAGTCAGATCAGTAAAAGAAATATGCATTTTTTTAAATATACTATTTTATATATACGTTATACAAAATATTTTTTAATTACGCTTTTATTAAACGATTCTTTTTCATTTTAGGTCAGCATCTTTTAATTTCCTTTCTAGAGCACTCGCTCCTCCTTTGTAAATTACCCAGTGAGTTCATATTGCCTGGCAGCAAGTTCTGAAGCTTCTTTTGACTTTCTTAATATTCATCCGCCATAAAAGAGCGGAATAGAATATTCTCCGGAATAGAATATTCGTTCTCCGGAATAGAATATTCCATAATTTTGTTATTTTATTATTTCTTTTTGTGACAGTCACGAACAAATTCTTTCTTTATTTATAAAACTTTTGTTCATAAATATTATTTTATTGCCTTAAACTTTTCTTTTCCGCATAGACGGTCTTCCGTCATTTTTCTTCAGCTTCAGTTACATTTTCATTGCGCTCAAAATGTAACAATAATTCCTTTTTTTTAAATAATTTTCTAGAATAATCAATAACGAATTGGTAAATAGGAATACGTGATCCAAAAACATGTTATAGGAGATGGAGAAAAAAAACTTATAACCCACGTCAGCGCCATTTTAGATGCAACTTTAAAATTCTCAATGGTCATGTGATTCTTTAAATACGGGTAGAATTTCACAACAAAAATACAAAGGTGAGATGGCCGCTCATTACAACATAAATAAACAGTATTAGTTCTTCAATTTTAACAGATTTTTATTCTTAACAGGCGAGATGAAAGATGACCCTAACAAAAACAGAATGTGCTTAGATATCGGGTGAGCGAAACGCACACACTGAAGATTTTAACCACCGACACTCCAACAGAATTCCCATTACGCACACTGTAGTTGCCAAATTCCGTGCTAAATTTCAAGAAACTGATTCTATCACAAATGCCTACCTGGTTTTGATAATAAGCATTTTGCAGTATAGATTGGAAGGCCGGAAAATTAAAATAACAGGTACAATAAGCCAGGGCTCAATGTCATCGGCGACAATGAAAGCATACACATTTCAAAATGTAATAATTTTATTAAAAAAAGCACTGTTGCGGTCATGAATTCTGAGGAAGAAGTTAATGGGAAAAAGTTTTCATTAGACACGTTCGAAATCGTTTTATATTTTCGTTACTGCGAAATCTTAGAGCCGGCTAGTGTTCCGAATTAATCCAAGAGTTGATGTACTTAAATTATGGTGCATTTTGAAGAGCATACGGACCTTGATTATTTAAAATGATGAAACCTTTTTAATTAAAATTAATTTTGCTCATTCCTGAGTGATACTTGAGAAATTTGTCCAGTAGGAATTGAAGAACTAAATGGTAAAAATAAAAAATGGAAGAGGACTCTTGGTGAGAACTGGAAAAACAGATTGAAACCATACCGAAATTGTCAGCGTAGAGAACATAACTTCTTTGTGTATTATTTCCTTTACATTTTCACTGACATCCTCATCAGTATCGTTTATAATCAAATTTGAGGCTGCAATCGACACAATTATTTCTGAATACTTGAGATGAAGCACTTACATAGACACGATTTCGTTATAGCAAAAGATATTTGAGTACACAAAATAAGGATGTTGTACCATACCATTAAAAATGTTGATAAAGCCCTATAACAACAAAGCTAATGTGTTTACTTGCAGTGTTAAGAGATATAGTTAACTTTCTTACTTGAATACTGGTAATTTGATGAAGAGTATACAAGTTAAGCATAGTCGATTATATATATATATTTTTTCCGTACAACTATTCAGAAAATAACCGTCGGTTACCAGCCTTCATCTGAACTTTTTCTCTGAATTCGATCCTTCTCACTTCTGCAGCAAATTTCAAGTGTGACATCGCATAGGGAAGGTTGGGGCGAGAGGGTGGATGACCAAAGAAGAATAAGGGGCTTTGCTTCTAGGAAGAGTGACGACAACAACGACGACTTTCACCGAAACTTATGCATTAAAGTGGGCGGGGGATTTGGTGCTTTGGCAATTGGGAGTAGTTGAACCGGTTTGAGGACCTTTTCTCCGTTTGTCTTATCAGCACTTAAGAGGAAAGCGAAGGGTTTGTAAGGTAATGGATCCGCGAGTTGATGCCGTCGCTTCCCTGTCGCATCTGGGGACCCGCATCTCGTCGCCCTTGCTAATGGTTCCTAGTAAATACAAACAAATGGAAGAAGCTAAGGGCTTCTTCTTTCTTTCCTCTCACTCTTCCTCTCTGTTTTTCTTTCTCTTTCTTCAGAAATGATCATATGGTGCATCGAAGAAAATGCAACGCACTCACGTGGAGAAAAGTTTTTAATAGCTATTCTTGTAAGCTGCGTTTATATAGGCCTACGGTTAGATGTCCTGCTTTTATTATATATATATAAAAAAACTTATTAAATTCAAACTTCAGTTTTTATTAAAGATTTCAGCTTTAAACCTTTAATATTCATTGTAACACTAAAACGAAAAAGAAAGTTTATCCGTTAAGAAAACACCCGGAAGCATATTTTATGAACTTCCAAAATAAACACGGGTCCACTTATATGAGAAATTTTATTCAATGAAGAGACTGAAATTTCTTGGGGGGAAACAAATGTTATCAGGTCTTCTATAAAATGTTTTATTTTTTTCTAGTTACAGTCCAGGAAAGAACTGTCCATCACAGATAGTTTGTAGGATGACACTAATCGAGCGCAAAATAAAACCAATTGAACGAGCATAATGCATAATATTAGGCAATAATAAAACGCTCCAATAACAGAAACTCCAGACGACGAAACCACTTTTACACAATAAATTCAGTTTTTAATTCACACGAATATGCATAGTTCAACAGCTAGGATGTGTTCATAAACATGCCACATACTCATGAAGACAGCCTAGCTGTTGAAATATTCATATTCGTGTGAATAAACAACAATTCATTGTGGAAAAGCGGCTTCATCGTCTGGATGTAACTGTAAGTATCCACAGTTTCTTTAGGTGTCTCTTATGCCCCAACAAATTGAAAAGATTCAAGGGCAAGTTAAAAGTGGAATGAACCATTCTACGAGGGAAATTCAGTAAGTAAGTTACAAATGGAAATAGAAATGAAACAAATAAGAGTACTGATTTGAAAACTACTTGTATTTCTCCGCATAATCTCCCTATACAATGAGGCACTTGTCCCATCGTTTCACAAGCCCCTCAAAACCAGCAGCATAAAAGTTTTTGGGCTGCTGTTACAGCTTGAAGACGAACAAATGGAAGTCGCTTGGAGGTAAGGGCTATACGGAGGATGCTCGAAAACTTCCCAGTTGAACTTTCGCAGCATCTCACATTTAGTTGTTTTGCTTGCAATATGAGGATGCGCTTTATCTGTTCGCTTCCGTCGAATGGCTTTCATGAGGATGTTACAGTAGGAGTTGGCATTTACAGTTTACTCTCGCTGCCGGAATGGGGCGATATCCTTTCCTAGTGATCCCAGTGAGTATCACTTTCCCGGCCATGAAGCTATACAAAAGTCACCGTCTGGTTCAGTCAGAAGCCCAAAGAATTTTATGGTTCTGGTTTTGAGGGACTTGTGAAACGATGAGACAAGTACAGAGAGATTATGCGGAGAAATAAAAGTAATTCTCAAGTCAATACTCTTATTTGCTTCCTTTCTATATCCATTTGTAACTTACTGACTTCCCCTCAAATCACCAAAACCCGTGAAATGCCCAAAAACTACTTTAGTGTGATTGAAGAGATAAAACTAGTCAACACACATTTTGTGACTAAGACCACACATAGTGTTCTTAGTAGTAATTTGTAAGTAGAATCCGAATCTGCTTTTAGATTTTTTCTATCACGTCAAGTTTCCAAGTTATGCACATCGAGACTTCTATGTTAAAGTAATGGGTGTGAAGAGAAGCGGCTACAATGTTAAAGTATCCATATTTTGGGGCCGCAAGAAAATTTACCAGGCCCCAAACACTGAATGATTTAAAAATGTTTCATTGTAAAACAAGAAAACTGTGCGTCCTAGAAAAATTTAAAATTTATATTCGTAATCAGCAGAAAAAATACTACCAAAAATCACCCACTTTCATTTTGTCACAAGAAAAATCTTAAATTTTGTTGGTTAATAAGACGAATGTCGAACTGTAAGTAGATAAAGCCGTAATTTGTGCTAAAAATGAAGAATGCGCTAAAATTAATGACTGTGTTATTGAAGAATGAGTTAAAGGTTAAAGTGAGGTAGATTATACACACGGTTGTTACGTATCTATGGTGACAAATAGCATATTTAAATGTGGCGCGCGCGCGTTCATTTCACGTAAGCTATCACATGGAGTATTGCTAGGGCAGGTATTAAAATAGTTAGTATACGAACAGCGAGCTAAAAACATGGAATTATGCCACTGAAAATTGACAGGTATTGGGAGGGGTACATAATAGCCCTTTCCGACGTCAAATTCAGCTATTCCGAAATTATGAACGCATGCAAGAAGCGAGGCTTCGTAGTTTCCAAGAAAGGGATATCAAACATTGGCTGAATGTTTTTCGCACGGGCTCAACCAGTGCAATAAATATTATATAAAACATACAAATTATATGCTAATGGACTATTCATTTCAGGTAAGGTTGCGATCAACAATAGGCTATCAATAATATTTACAGTACATCATTATTTTTAATAAAAAGTTTAATGCGTTTTCCTTTTGTCACTCGGCAGATATCCCAACCGTAACGCACAAGCATAATCTCATCTGGAACAAAGTTGCAGGAAGTGGAGGGTTTAATGCAATCACTCTAGTGGAATGAAGCAGAGCGAAATTGAGTGGCAGCTAGCGGTCTAGCTAGCGAAATAATAGTTGATGATATATTTTAAAGGAATATTTGAATAATTTGCGTTTCCATTTTCAGAGTTATTAATAGTTACATTTAGCATAGCTTAAAATAACCCAGTATTTAGGTGAGCGGATAAAAATTAGTCCGAGGAAAGTTTTGAAAGCTAATACTATAAGAGTTTCATATTATATTTCTCGCTAACACAAAATATATGCACAAATTTGCACTGCGTGACAAAAGTTATGCAACATAATGGTTTTGTACTTCACCAACAATTGTTTGAATAATTTTATTTGAAATGCATTTCAACATTCCAACAAGGAGCTTTAGCGATTGTCACGTGCGCGTGCTCATGTCAACAATGATTAAAAAGGTAAATACAAAGTAACAGTGTATTATTCATTCATGACGAATCTATTGTTATATGACATGCCATTGTCTTGATATTCTTTACAGTCACTGTTTAAGCACGTACAATCGACTTGAAGGGGTCCACGAAAAAGGCTGAAAAGTTAATACAGGCGAGCTAAGACATTGATGGTCATGTTTCTGAAAACAGAATTTAAAAAAGTTAATCCGTTTTCAAGTTTTCGTGCAAACGGTGTACGGCCGGAGATAACATAGAGTACCGAAAACGGAGTTCCCCTATCTACCTCCATGTTGTGGTCCTGGAGATAGTTTTTCTTTTCCCCCGCAAGAATGTGTTTCAAAGTCCTATTTTCTCTTGCAGTTGAGCACTTGGGACATCCACGTCTATGCCGTTCTGCACAAATTGCACTCCCATTTTCTCATATTCTTTTTAAGCATTCGAAATGGCAGATTTGGATCTGTTAGCAATTTGAGCAATCTAACTCAAACTTTTCCCTTCTTTTAATTATAGTATTTTTTTCCTTTTCTGCAACTGTCATCTGTGTTGCTTTGCCCATTTTAAAGTTATGGATGCAAATACCTTATCAGAAATGGTATGTTCCATGTTTGCATGGGGGTGTTGCGAAAATGTTGAAACAAAATGTTGTTTTTTTTTTAATCCATAATTTTATTTGTAATTCATTACACGGTAATGTTTTGCATAGGCTGAAAAAATGCCACAACTCAATAAAGATGTTTTTATACTCGTATGTAAATCACTTTTTATGGAACAACTCGTTGTTACTGTACCAGTGTTGCTAAACTTTTGAAAGGGGCTGAGAAGCGCATCTGACAAATCGAATTCGATGCTAAAAGAAATGGTTGTCAATTATGTGCATATATAATAAAAAAATAATAATAATGGATTTTTCATATTTAAAGTGATATAATCGAGCAAACAATAATGATTTTGACAATGTAGAAAATTTATACATGACAAATGCAGATATTTATTAAAATAAATTTGAATCAAAAATGAATACGCCAGAAATGCTTTGATCGTTATTATGTATCAGCATAACCTTGTTTTTTTAAATTTAAAAGGCAGGTTTTAATTTATGACACAGAAAAAGTTATGCGATTATTATTAGCGCGAACCCCATATACATTCATAAAATTAAAATCCATGTATTATTGCAGTGAAAAATGCTCTAAATTATGCCTGGAGATTATATACATTGACAATCTATATATATTGCATTTCACTAATATTGCATTTCCGTTTCAGGTCTGATTTTCATCATTGCATTCTAGTTAAAATAATTTAATATCTTTGTCAATTCTTAATAACGACTACTACCATTAAACATAAGCCTCACCCCGTTACACTGGCTGACAATGTGCTGCCACTACACATTTATCTTGCCAGCATCAAATCTCGTTTCAGCGGCTCACGCGATCCTAGCGTCTGCCTGATCGCTGCCTTTCGCTGTCGATTCTCATCGATGATTCAAAATTAATGGAAGGATTGTAATGCTAGGATAGTATCAGCTGTTAATGGAAACCTATTTTTAATTCAGTGATTTTAAATGCCACTGTTTCAAAGTGAACTGAATCGATTTCGCTACTTGTTATCACTGGACGATAGTTTCGCCACTCTCAATAGCGAAAATTTTTGCCTTCTCTCTTCCGAGCAAATTTTGAATTTGGAAATCACTCACATTAAGTGCAGACTATTTTTCTACGCAACAAGACAAGATAAATCACTATTATTAACATGTGATTATCATTAACAGATACAGTGAAACAATGCAGAAGGAATTAGAATCAATTCAAGTTCCAGATAGTCGACGATATCTAAACCACTATGACAAAATGGAGTTCATTGATAGCTATTATACGAATGGCGCACGAATATTTATTTCAGATTAAATATTTCGCTCTTTTGTTAGCACACCCCCCCCTCCCCAAACGAATTGAATATGCACTGACTGCTCAATTGAAAGTGGACACTTTCGATTTTAGACGTTTTGTCGAATATCTAGAAAAATACTTGGCGAATTATCCTGAAATTCAGGGGTGTAAAGAGCGTGTTGCACGAATATATTTCAGCGAAGGTTTTGACCCGAAGGCAAATAGGGGACCAGCAACAAATTGAACAAATGAATAATGTTTGGGATCACCCCGTAAAAATAATGTCTGAAATGAGTTTGTAGCTGTAGCATATACTCATGAGGCTTCTTTTACTTATCTGTGTTCATTTATATGAGAATAGCACGTATATTCATGGAGATATAACGGTTTCTTTAAAAAATCGAAATGTTTTCCTAAGTTTTTTGTTTATAACATGCAGGGTTTTCAATCTAATGCAATGCCATTTTCAAGAAACTTGACAAACTACAGTTGACACAACACCTTGCAATCAATATATTAAATATTTGATGAAATATGAGCACTTTTACTAAAATTTTTAACTACGCATGCGCAAGCGTTACCAAAATGTCTTTTGCATGATTTATTAACTAAACGTATAAAGCCTACTTTTATAAAAAGCCCAAGCAAATATCGTGAAATTCACAAAAATATCGCCGATAGAATGACTTGAATTTCAGTTGCTCTCAAAAATAATCAAAACGATAAGGGGTTTTCTCTAAATTTCAACTTTTGGACCGGACACCAGTATCAACTTCTTTACCTTACGATGATATGACGTCAATATGCCTTACTAATTATCTTCATCCTGTAATATATTTAAAAAGCTGCTTAACGCATATTTAATTTAGTATTCTGCAGAAATTTTAACTCAGAATTATCTCTGAAGAAATAAGCAAGATGATTCAAATTAAAATGTCCGCATTTAAAGCCTCGTGACATTATTGTAGGTTTGTACATGTTTCAGACCATGGGAAGAGATTAAAAAAAAAACTAGTCACTCATGTTTTAGTCCGATAGACATTTTTAAGTTATTGAGATTGCTAAGTACACCCAGGCAAAAAATTATTATATACGAAGAAATTAGCAGGGAAAACTGTTTGTCTCTCCACATGCAACTCTGAATTGGTAAGTGCACGAAAGTGCACGGTACCAGTATGTTTCAAAAGGCCGCGCGCATTTTCACGGTTTTTCGGGGCCCCATATCTCGAGTTCTGTTGGTGATAGAAAGTAGAGGTCAAGTGTTTTGGATAGCCCTTGGGCTAAGGACCATTTATACGTATATCCATCAGAACAATCGGATTACTGTAGCTTTCCTACAGTAGAGTGTCACAATTTGAACAGGGAACCGAACCTTCAGCTCAGACAAATTGAGCAAACCGATTGGTTCCTTTTGCATTGGGTGTGGTCTAGGGAGGGCTTTAAGCGGCTAATCTTTGACCATTAGTTCATGGGCCACGAATGTATTCACACCAGCCGCGAATATCTAATTAACTAAGCACAGCCAATAGCTCAAATTTTAGCCATACATTCTTTAGACATTTGTCTAGAGGCGTTTTTTCCGTTCCCGAAAATCTTTGTCCATTGTCGAGATACACCCGAAAAACCGTGATTTTTGGTACCGAAAGTGACAAAAGTTCAGACGGCCACTTCGATACTTTCTGCTTACGACAAATCGTCCGAATTTTTACCATACGTCCTTATGATGTATTTCTGGGGGAAGAGAACCTAGGCTGTGGACCTCGTGTTGCCCCCCACAGGCCGAAGCCCAGACAGGGGTTGATGAAAAACGATTAACAAAATGAAAGACATTAAAATATGAGCGAAAAAACCTCGGAGTTTTCTTTTGATTTCGTTTCCGTTGCCGAGATACAGAGGTTGACGTCTGCCCGTAAAATACGCATGTAAAATTCGTCTGAAGATACGTTAATGTAATTTTTACTGATGATGTACCGAACGAACACATTACAAGGGTTCTGGGGTCATCGCAAGGGTTCTGGGGTCAACAAACTGTATTTATAGTCAGTTTTTTTTCACCAATGAAATTTTATGATGCGCTGTCTCTGTATAACGTACACTTCATGCCTATACATGCCGTTTTGACCTGGAAATTATTCAATGGCGGCGTAACCACGGAAGCACCTTACAAAAATTCTGTTGAATATGAAATTTTCGTACTTGCAAATCAAACACCGCATTTTTTGCCGTACTCTATATGTAGCCTAAAGATGTTGCGCATTTTTATGTAGCCTAAAGTGAACTCGCGTTGGCTGGGCGTCCTGCACTCACTTTAAACTAGAGGCGGCGTCACTTTACACTGTACATTTGTATGTAGTATCACTTTACACTTAATGTTTTTGCTCTTAATAGGCGGCGGTTTTAATTTTTTTGAATTTATTTAACATTACGATTCAAATTCGCGTTTGGACAAAACGAACGGCGATCCGCATTTGAACGTAAAGGACGGCGATTGGGATTTGGACGAAAAGAACTGTTTATTCTGCTTTGTGGGAAAAGCTTGCGGACGTTGAAAGCTTGCGTTATCGATGAATTGCGATCGATGATCAAAGTTTCCAGAAAAATTGTACAGCAAACGATTTTGTGTTAAACTTATTTCAGCGAAATTAGAGGCGATCGTGGGCGAGAAAGAAGATGCTCGGAGATCGGCCTCCCCCGCTGGAACTCGTAGACCCGCCGATTGCTCATTGGTCGAGAGCAGAAGACATCGGCCAATGGGCGACAGCAAAAATCGACGGAGGAGACGACGAGAGCGGAGAAAGAAAAATCAAGGACTGGAAGTTTCGCTTTCGAGAGAGAAGGTTACGAGGAAGAATCCGAGATGGGAAACGACGCAGCGACATCGGGGCCGTAGAAATTCATCGGGGAAATACCTGAGGCAAGCGGAGGTTTCCGAAGGAGCGAGGAGGACCGACCGTCAACCCGGCTGCCAGAGAGTGCAGCGAGAAGGGAACTGGCGTAACGGCTTCCGAGGAAGAGACGAGATAGGCAGCAGAGCTTGCTCGGAGCGGAACCCAAGGTGAGCGACGGAATAGAACGAGAGTCCACGCCGCAACGCTGCTAGCGAAGGAGAATCGCCCCCATACATGCTGCCCAGCAAGGCCTACTCATACGACGGTGAAGGTCAAGGACTTCAGCCGTAACGACCGCAATTATTCCAGGACCAACGTCCACGAGAAGTCAGCAGGGGGGCTACCGTGGTCACGTAACGCCGGCCGCTCCGTTCCTGGCTTGGACGGAACAGCATTATTAGTAAGCTTTTATTCTTAAGCTTAGCTCTTATCATAAATGATAATTAGTTCATAAGAATCATGTTTCTACGGAGTGCTTAATGCTAATGAGGTCGTACAATTTTAATTTCTGTTTCATTAGCTCCAATACAACAACCTCACTTCTAAGCACGGATGGTGTGTCCTCGGAACTCAAACAAGTTATTGTGCTGCCACCACTACCGCAAATAACCTGCTACAAGCAAAAGAATAATGACTTCTAAGACTGTGGACCTTATTTATGTGACTTTATATTGATTGCAATAATATACATCATTAGCACACTGCAAGTTGTAGTACCTGCTTAAAGTAATATTAAATATAATTTAACAAATTAAAGGTGTGTGTGGATTCCATCTCTGTTTACGGAGACATCTAAATTAGTATAAGTTTAGGGTTCCTAGTCCAGTCCAGGAAAAAAAACCCAGGTGTTCACAGGGTTGTCCCAACTCCTTTGATCATGTAGTGTATGTACTTATCTGTTTTTGTGTGTCAAAGTATACAATCGATATTTAATCTGTACTGTATATATTTTGTGCGTTGTTTATCATCTGTTTAATATGTCTATTTCCTCATGATGAGCCCAGTCACTGAGGTGTCCACAGGTGAACATATGCTTCCATGTTATTGAAGTTTCCCGCTTCTTCTGCTCATCGCGAGGCATTTGGGCCATTCGTGTGTTGCCTTAAGACGAGCATAGCCACTAAGGTGTCCACAGGTGAACCAATGATGAATGAATGCATACGGACGTTGAACGCCATCGGCATCGATGTGCCTGCTTGGTTGTGTAGATGGACGTATGCATTCTACGGGATTTAATTTTCTTGCTTCCTGCGCGTCTTAAGGCAATTGGGAGATAGTGCGATTTTGTGGGGAGGGGGGGTTCACTTCTTGGGCGAGGGTACATGTGATAAACATAGGAGTTCCACAACTTCTTGGGGAAGTGAAATTCTGTGGGCGAATATACTATCCACATAATAATGTAGTGTACTGTTTTTTGCGAAGTAATTACTTATCGTACAGTATACAGGGTGTTTTTGAATTGAGTACAGATTTTTTGGGAGATGATAGAAGAGGTCCTTAGAAATATTTTTTGTCATATGAATATGGGGTCCCCGCAGCTCCGTTTACTTACAATACTGCATTGAACAATCAAATGACACCGGGACGCAGTGTGCGTTGGTAGGCCTAAATTATTTTATTTTTTAACAATTAACACAAGCAATCTACTGTATGACTTTTTTACAGTAATTGTTCAAAATGACCGCCATTTACATATGGACTAATCGTATTTTACAAAGGGGTTGGATACCATGGAATCTCCTTGACGAAGTTTGTCCTAAGACTTTTCAACAAACAAGCACGTGCACCTTGAAATTTCTTTGCAAACAATTACTTTAAAAGCTATTACAGTAGATTGCTTGTGTCAATTGTTAAAAATAAAATAATCTAGGCCTACCAACGCACACTGCGTCCCGGTGTCATTTGATTGTTCAATGCAGTATTGTAAGCAAAGGGAGCTGCGGGGACCCCATGTTCATATGACAAAAAATACTTCTAAGGACCTCTTCTATCATCTCCCAAAAAATCTGTACTCAATTCAAAAACACCCTGTATACAACAGCGCATTAATGTGTATTTGAATGAATAATAAGTTTTGGGCTATTTCAATTTCATGTAAATAAAAAAAAAAATCAAAACTTTATTGACACATTAAATTCGTTTTATACAAGCAGCATGCCCTGCTGTAGCAGGGAAAAGGAGGGAACCAGCGGAAAAATGCTCCTATTGGTGCATAAAAAAGGCGAATACTGTATGCTCCTCTTTAAAAGACTGACAGAAAAGTCGGGAACCTGTAAAAGCCTCGCCCTCAGCTGCCAGACCTCCTCAGCAGACAATTCTTGACCACTGTCTCCACCTTTCCTTGCAGCTCCAGAAAATCCTTGTATTTCCCTGTGTCTGTGAGTGAGTGAGTGAGTGAGTGAGTGAGCGAGCGAGAGAGAGAGTGAGAGAGTGTGAAAGTGTGTAACTGGGAGTGACGATTGGGTGAGTGAGTGTATCGGTGGCTGGCATGTATGAAACAGCTTTTTTTCACTGGGAGGAGGGGGTTGTGAATTTTTCGAAATTCTTGGGGGGATTGCGGGGACGCGTTTTAGGGGGATTTGGGGGTGGATGAAATTCTGGGGGCCCCCTCCATGTGTTAAGTATCGGAGCTCCAAGACTTTTGGGGGGGGGAACTCTACGGGGGAACCATTCCCCCAATCCCCCCTGTGACATTTATTGAATATTCATTGAACTGCGCTACAATTTATTGGGCTGTTCCCGTCCTGTTGCTGTTGTGGATGATTCGCGCCAGTCGCCGTTGGCCTCGTTCATCCACGGCCCTGTTTCGTCCGGAGTTGTGTTTGTTGGAGGTTGTTTTTTGGCATAACTGCCATTCACGGAATACCCTTGACACTGTTGCACGGGAAAACCGAGGAGGTTCGCGGTTTGCGAAATGCTCAACTGCGCCCGTCGAGCTCCAACGATCAAGCTTCGTTCTAAGTCGCCAAATCCTTGGATTTACCCATATTCAGTCCACTTCTACTGCTGACTGCAACTTGTGATCCAATGCATCCCTTTTATACACCGCTTCGGCCTGTTCCATTGTTTGAGTGTCACTGGGAGGCCGATCCATTTTCCGTAAGAGGTGTCTGTAATAAATCGGTCGTTCAGTGTATGTTGACGCGCATATGGGATGAAATGCGTGAAATCACTTAGATGCCTGCCTTATCGTCTGAACACATTGAGCATCCATGAAATATCTTAAGAAAACTTATTATATCAGCATAATAAAATTTATTATTCAATGCATACTTTATTTGTGATGAAGTTTTCAAAAATTTCACGGACTTATGAATAACCCTGTTTTGAGTTCTCGAGAGTGGATTTTGTGCAATGTTAAGTGAAATTTCACCATTCAAAGATTTCCTAAATATTCGTGTCTTCTAAATTAACACCTTCCTCTGCTTCTCAAAGTATAACATAAATACACTAAACGGAAAGTTATATGTTATTATGTCTACAAGTACCAGACGTTAAGGACTGGAATAATTTACTCGTACATTATTGCAGCTCGATTCAAACCTCAAACGCGAATGGAAAATTAAATCATTAAAAAAGGATACGTGAACGAAGAACGCTAATCCTTTGCTAAAGCTGCAATTCTACTGTAAATTCAAAAATAAAACGATTTAGAACCTGTCAAATACAGTTTTTTTTTCTATTAAAAATATGTTTTTATCTATGTTTTCGTTGAAAAGATCTAAATGCTTTTCAGTGATAATCAAGGCACGAAAATATTCAGACCACTATAGAAATTCGAATTTTAATCATGCTGGTATTTTATAGAATAAGAGAACTGCGCGAAGGCACATTTCTCTAATTTCTGTCTATGTACTTCAGTATATAAAACTTTACATCTTGTATAAACGAAGAACATATAGGTATTTCAAATACCATTGCAAGGTAGTCTATTGCTACATATTCAACTATACACTTGAAGGTCCAAATAATGAACATTAAAGTAAATTAATTAAACAGTTTCATGCATTTTACGGATGAATAAACAACTTTAATAGTGAAAATTAAATCGCCAACCTTTGAAGGGAGCGCAAGAATTTTAAATATTATATTTTTCAAAAATGTATTAGCTGTAAAAGTAAAGGCTGCGAACTAAAGGAATTCATTATTGCATGAAGTCAATTTCGGTTAACGTTACACACCGATCGCATTTCACAAACCGACAAACAGCTCTTTGATAATGAACATTCCTAAAATTAGAAATTTTCACCACTTCACGTAACATATTTTCAACATATTTAAAAACAGATACAAATTGTCTTATTTAATACCTACCTTCGTTGCCGTGTGATGAAGACGAAACAGTATATCTTGAAGACAAGAGGAGGGATGGAGAATGAGAGTCAAGAAGGACGTAGATCTCCAGCTGCTGAAATTGAAGCTGAAGTTTCAGAGAAATTTATTTCTGTTCCGATTGCAAGGACATAAGATACCTTATTAATATGAAACGAGGTCTCGAAACGCTTCGTGATTACTTAAAAAACGAGAGAACAGATAGTCATTAACTGCTATGCTTAAGGTGATATAAAGAAACCCATCTATAAAATTTCGAATTTAACAGCTAAAATTTGACACAATATTAGTTATAGCTAAAAATAATTCTTTACTATCAAAGCATAAACAATGCGTCTTCGATACCAATAGTTTGCAAATAAGAAATGAGGCTAGCCGCTTTCCTGGGTGCATAATATTTAAAGCACACACGCACACACTAGCCAATGTATTAGAAATATCTGCTCAAAATTTCCTGGACCCCCTTCGACCTGAATTACAGTATGATGCGGGTTGGCATACAGTCAATAAGAGATACTGTTGTCGGATATGTCATTTTAAAATGTCCCAAAACATTTACTATGGAGTTGACTTAAGTGACCTATTAGACCTGGCTCTGAAATGTTCACGATAAATGAGATAAGTCGTCAACATGCTCGCTGAACCACTTCAGACTAAGCCGTGCGCGATGAAACTAACATTGCCATTCCATGAGGAAGTCATCACATGCAGGATAATAATGCAGTATGAACTTGGTCGGCAAGTTCAGTTAGTCCGCGAAACGCATCCGACCTTCCATGAATATCAGGGGGCCATACCAGCAGAAGAACCATCCGATAACTACCACATTCTTGAGTTGTCTTGCTAAGGCATGCTGGATCCATAGCTTAATGGGGCTCTCGCCAAATCATCTGTCTATCGTCAGTACAAAACACGCTGACCACAATCTTCTTCCAGTCTTCACATACTCAGTCACGACGTTTCAGACACCACTGTAGATGAATTTTCCAGTACGTTGCAGAAATCAGTTTTAGTATACGCCCGATTTGGACCCACTTCAATTCCCTGCGTATGGTTGTTGTTATTATTATTATTATTATTCAATTGTACGGTCTCTTTGTTGTGGCCAAAGAAGTCAAGACAAGAGTGATTGTTTCGGACGATTATAGGACTTTGTTTTATTGAAAAAAAAAGATGGAAATTCGGTAGAAAGGAGGGAAGAAGGAATAACGTTTTCGTAGTAGGATGGAAAAGTGATGGATAATGCCAAAGAGTTCTTTCGATACTCCCTGGATCACTTTTGAGTAGTCGTCATTATACGATAATAGAGAATTGTGAATTTGCCAGGCCTTTGACAAAAGAGTGAAGTCGATCCGTCTGTCAAATTTGGACGAAGACTTCCGGAACGACAAGGAGGCTGGATTTCTTGGCTAACAGGCACGATTGCATATTGCGTACCGAATTGCATATTGAAGGATCGTTTTAAAATGGTCATTTATTTTATGTAAAAAGGTCAATTACCATTCTCCTCCATTAGAAAGGATAGATGATGGATCTTACCCCCTTCTTTTACTGTACCAAACTGTACGGAATGCCTGAGTTTCTGTGTTTGAGACATCTACCGGGATGAACCATTTTCACTCTGCAAAAGACGATTGTTAAACAGATTGTTAAACTAATTTTCCATTTTGTTTTGCAGAGCAGCAGAACGGTGAAGCCGTAACTTTTCAAGGGTGTGTGCGACAACCGAACACTACTCGTATGCCTCAAAACGATGAAAGTCTAACCTAACCTGATATAACTGGCCACTTTAGATCTACCAACATCCTCTCTGTGCGCATAAATGGTTCGGTCCACGCCCCTGCTGTCAAGTAACCTGTTTTCGATTTAAATACAGCTAATCAACCTTTCGTCGGCAGTTTAGACTACAAACCGAACTTGAATATGGCATGTTCTTGAGTGTACGACTTGCTGGACGAAGCTTCTTCGAGACGACAGTTCTCCTAAAAGTTTCTCGTACAACAATCTCGAGGGTGCATTGGTTCGCCGCACAAAAACACGTCGAGTCAGTGACATTTCAGTACAAGTAAACCGCGGAGGCTGGCTAGACTTGTGCAAGCTAGTGTTGCTCTATTTGCATTTAATCTTCCTGTTACGACAACTATCTCACAACGTACCTCTAGAAGCATGATATTGCGGATTGGGTACAACAGCTGACGGACACATCGAGTACCTGTATGTCAGACGAACAGGATAGCATGCCTTCTGTGGGCAAAGCAACACCAGCACTGGACCATCGACTACTGGAAAAAGGTTGCTTGGTGCGATGAGTCGACAACTGTACTCCGGTGGGAGGCATTATCATGGCATGAGGAATGTTTACCTGGCACATGTTGGGCCCACTGATACCCCTGGATTCATAGTCGAGAGCATGCGTAGGTAACATTGCCGACCAAGTGTGGATCCATCCATGTTGATAGTTTATCTGCAAGCAGATGGGTACTTCCAATTGGATAATGCTCCGATGCACAAAGCCCGCATCACCATGGAACATATATATGCACACCTGTCAAATGTTCAAGAACTACGTGACGTATGCATGATACCCAATACCTTAGGAAGCTTTCCGCATCTTGTTGGATCTCGAATTCAACGAATTCAGGCCATTTTGAAGGAGAAATGAGGCACAATGCGCTAGCACTGTAGATGGGTGTACTATTAAATTGACCGGACCGATTTCGAACCTGTCATATTATGAATTTACACCATTAATAATGGGAATCTTCCTATATTTGGTTCAACGAAAGTTTGACTGGGCGGTCCCACTTAAAATTTCGATTTCAATTGTCAGACATTGTTGCAAAGTAATGTTAACAATGTTTAACAATTGAAATTGTTCAATGAAATTTTGATTGGGCATATCGAGAGTATAGATGCTCATAAGATGTTGCCAACGACGAGAACTGTTTTTGATGACCAAGTTGAAGAGTTCGTCATAGTCGACAATGATAATAGTTCGTAGACAGTCGTTCAGACAATGCTAAAAAAAAAGGGTCATTTTAATCGTACGGGGGTTATGTATGTTAAAAAGGGGAAGCCCAAAAGTTGCTGCGTTATCTATAAAAAAAAACTATTGCGAATGGTCTCTAAAATCTTGCTCGCATGTTAAAGAATGGGAGAGTAGCGCTGGTCGACCGCAGATGCGCTGTTCCTAAGTTTCTGGTCATGTCTCACGGTAAAAGAGAGAAAAAAGAAATCCAGAGATAAAACATTCTTTTGAGAACTAGAAGAGATTAAAGGAAAACTAATTTAATTGTTGGTGAACATTTCCTCTGCTCTAAATTAATGAAATAATATTAGCGTTGACTCTTTTTATTTTCCTTTTTTCATTTCCATTTTTCAAAAGACTTTTGTATTTGAAGTTCCTTCTCCCACCCGCATCCTACATTCTTCTTGTCTTGCTTCCTTTAAGGTTGAAGTTTAAAGAGTAATTACGGACTGTCTACAGCAATTAAGCGACGCTATTTTTTCGAGGAAATTTATACGTCCGTGGGATAGGAGACGAAACAAGTAGCGCAGCAGTATTAATTGTGTGGACTTATATTGAGGCAAAGCGAATCCAATATTAATCCAATTACGGGAGTCTTTTCGCTGCGTTCAATTTTTTTTTTGCTCTCTCTCTCTTTGTTTCTCCCCTTAAGGTTTTTCTTCAAAGAGTGCAATGAATAGCTTTAATTAAGTTATCAGATGTTTGAGATTTAATGCAATTCTTATTCTTCCGCTTTCATTTCCGGCCAACGAATGGTTGCGCTCAATTAAGGAACATCGGGCTGGCGAGGTGGAGGTGGGGTCACGAAGGAGGGTAAGGAAGTAAAGAGGTGAAGAAGAAGGAAACGAGAAGGAGGGAGGGAGGGGGGGGGGGTCAACGTTCGTTTACGGGTCATAAACAGCCAATTTCCGCTCGCTCGTCTTCAGTCTCCGTCGCCGAAAAACAGCAGTCTGAAACACGTATGCTCTCCTCTTACGTCATTGTCAGCATTCATGATGGACGATTTGCCTCGGCAGTACGGAAGGAGTAGCCGTGGTAATCAACCTTGTGCGCATGCGCAACCGCGTCTGTTTCGAAACAAATAACACGAAACGTAAATTTGATCCGAAAGCAAGTCTTCGGTTTCGTCGAATTAAAAACCTCCGGTTTAATATCAAACTAGGAAAACAACTACACAACGCCAAAGGCTTTCTCCTTAATTAAAAGTGATTAAATTAACTTAGTGTTTCGTGAAAAATAATTGGCTCAAGATATTATCAAGAGGGAGAGCAGTAAGCAGAAAAATGCAGCAAAATCTTGATTAGCTTTCTTGGTTCCTCCACTCCGCTGTTGCGTAAGATGCATTTTGCGAGAGACCCGTTTCCCTCGGTTCACTTGAGAGCTTAATATACTTTAATTTCCCCATTTGGCAGGTAGACTTAATTTCATGCTTTTCGTCGTCCTTCACTACTCATAACCATAACGACCTTGTATCTGACGTCTGTCTGCTCCTCGCAGTAGGAAAAAAAACTCAAGTAATCCTTTAAAACTTATCCAAAAAACTTATTCGGAACAACTTGCAAACATAACTAGTCTTCGTGAAAGAAGAACTTACTCGTGATAAATACTTTGCGAACCCAAACCCTTAACTATAACAAGCACAAAATTTCAAATGTGTGTGTCAATCACTTTTTAATACATACAGGATGATTCAAAAATACGTTTACAAACATTAAGAGTTGGTTCTCCATACCAAAACAAGAAACACAGTCCATACAAACATATTTACGAAAAACCTTAGATTTTGAGGCATTAATGAAAGTTTACGTCATACCTCACCTCAGAAATCCATACGCTCTTCAGATTATTGACTGTTGCGTCCGTTCAAATATACCCAGATTGTGCCGAATGGTTTCGCAGGGTATCTTTGTATCTTCTCTTTGTATCTGTATAAAGAATGTCGTATAGGGTATTCCAGATCTCTGTGCTCAAACTTCTCAGATACAGACGAACGCTTTTCGTCAACAAACCTATAGTCCAAAAAAGACTCCGCGGCCAGCTATGCCACATCCTTTATTGATAAGCCGGTGAAGCCCCATTTGGTCGCCTCCCATTTGGACGTTTGACCTGATCCATTTGATCGCCTCCCATTTCGTCGCTTGCATCCTCTAAGACTTTCTAGTCAGGGAACGTCGACTACCACAAATGAGGTGACATAGTATCCGATTCACGATTTTTTTTTATCAAAGCTAGCTCTAACAGCAAAGAATATTAGGGTTACATTAGAGACTATGCTCGAAATGATGACCACCACTCTCAATGCAGGCCTCACATTGAACGATTCACGCGTTAAAAGATTCCGGGCATCTCTGGAACTTCCATTGCAGCAGCACAAGATCTTCATGTGACTAGACTGAGATTTCATACACCACACTCTTCATATGGCCCCACAAGAAGAAGTCCATGCACGTGAGGTTAGGTGACCTTAGTGGCCAGTTTAATGAGACCATCGTGACCGATCCATTCGTTTCGAAATCTGGCATCCAAGTAATCTAGGTAATCACGGGTAAAATGAGAAGGCGCCCCATCAATGGTACGTCCTCTGAAAGCGCCGACAATACGTCCTCAAGAAAATGCGGTACTCATACATGGTACAAAACGAGTACGCATTAAATACGGGCCAATCAGTTTATGCAGAATTCCAGCTCAGATGTTAACAGCGCAGCGCTTTATGCGTGCAAGCGAGTTGTTGGGCGCCCACACCCGTGAACTTCGTGAATTAAAGAGGCTTTCTCGTGTAAACAGAGCTTGGCCAATAAACGGAGCATGTATTGAGAATGTGAGATGGCTTGACGCTGCTGCAAATGCTTCCCAAAATACGTATTAGTCAGCAACCTCCATTGCATGGAACCTTTTCTCGACAGAAAGGATGTATCAAGATTTCATGTATAACTCTACGAACATGATTGCGATGCATACCAGTGGTTGTTGTTGGATTGTCTAGAAGCTTCCATAGATGCCTATCGCTTTACTATATATAATACGCACTGGCGGAGGAAACTATGCACGGCATGATGGAAGTGCTATGCATTTTCCATAGCCTCGTCGGTTTCACTTTTTCAGGCACTTTTATTATAAGTTATTTTTATAGAATAACCTTTGAAGCTACCTCTTAGCCATGAAGAAAGATGCGATTGAAGAGAAGGTTGAACAGTATGTACGGACTAGAGGAAACCCAATTGCCCCCCGTCCATGGTAAAACGATGGACTGCTAGCGTAATCAGTAAAAAATCGGTGATTATACCTAATCTTTATAAATACACAAAAACTTATCCGCTGGCATAGTAATAGTCGCGATTCACAAGGCCTTTCCTAGGAGTAAACATTGCATTAGATCTTGGAAAATGAAATAGAGCGGAAACCTGTAATATTTATTTAATGACGTTATATCGACCCGTTTTCAGGGTAGAGATACCTTTTCTAACTTCGTCTTTGAGTTCAGTAACCAAAAAGATGGACAAAATAATCCTTATAGCAATCATCCTTCTTTGCTATTTTTAATCATTCTTTCCTTTATGAAGAAGATAAGAAAGCAGTTTAAAGTAGGAAAAAAAAACTGAAAAAAGAAAATGATTATATGAAAAGCCTTCTTCCTATTCTGCCGTAGAAGAAAAAACACATAGAAAGGACTAAAGCAAACATTCACCGACACCATGAAGCTTTGTTTCCAAGACACCATTACCACTACAGCATAAGAAAAGCTTCATCGATTAATTCGTATTAATTATCTGCCTGAATGATAATTACTAAATCGCATTAAAACATTTTTGGTTAGACACAAGCGTCTTCTAATTTTATTCTGTATCTCTTATTTATCTTTTAAATGTTTCCTAACAAGAAAGAATGAGCACAAATCTATTTTTTCCGGATGATAAAGCTCTGACAACTTTACTTAAAAAGGCTACCACGCGTAAATAATTTTAATTTATAGAGTTGATACACGAATAGATGTAGAGAATTTAGAGAAAGAATAATCTTGAAATATTAAAAAAAAATAAATTAAAGAAAGAACCGATTAAGCCGAAGGACAGTTTCAAAACTTCTCTTCCTCTTCGCAACTCCGCCCTTGTATCTTTTCTGATCCATTACAGTGAGTACACGAATGGGTGGGTGGGGTTCGTCAGCCGGCAGATGATAACCAAATGCGCTGACGCCACACTGTCTCGTGCTGAATTTTATGTCTCCCGTTTATCACCGACCGAAAGGGTTTTCCGCTACATTCTTCTCTTTCCTTTTCTTTTTGCCATCGTCATTCACCATTTCTGCTTTCAGATTTGCTTTTGAGTCTTACAGAGTTAACGGATTTTCAATTGGACCGCCTCATTTATTTTCCCGCCTTTTATCATTTTCGTGATCCTCTGCGTAAGACCTCGTATATATAGAATTTGAAGGCTCTTTTCAGATTTCGTGTAGAGTTGCTTTAAATACTGAAGCAGGGGCGGTCAAATCTTATTTGTCGTTCTAGGAATTATTACCTAAAGTATCGTTCTAGAACGTGTATGTAAAGTGCCAATAGTGAAAATGTAATTGAAAAAGTACGACTGAAATGTTACGATGTCCCCTTGTATTTCATATTAAGTAAGAGTTTATAATTCTTATAACACTATGATCTTTAAAGGCAGTTAAAGCCTTAACGTTAATTAAAAAGTTTCAGCGTGAAGACAAAACAGTCGGTTGAACGTCGTTAACAGGCCTAAAACCTCATCAGGTTAATGAAGTAAGTGCAACTGCATCGAGGGATTCTAATGAAGGATTATTCTGAGTTATGACGTCACCAACTCTCGTAAACGCAACGTGCTTTGCTTGCGAAAAGTTAAGCATCAAGAATCTCAGCATCAAACAAAAATTGTTTTGTTTTGGTTTTTTTTTTTTAATCTTACAATTAAGCATCTAGAATCTCTGAAATTATTTTAATTTGGTTTTCAACTTAAATTCTCGACATTCACGCTTCAGCATTATAATTAAGTCTAAAATTAATTCCTAAAAGTAACTTTTAGCTTTAAATTCTCTTACATTGCTTTTAATTAAATAATGTTTCTATTTTACTTAATTTTAAGTCAAATTATTTCAACTACCTTACGCTCAGTATTTTTAATCAAGTTTTATACAACATTTACAACATTCAAATTTACTTATTATTTATTGTTCCTTTATAATCTTGTATTGCAATTGCTGTCAATATGACTACCTCGCCCGCCAATTGCTTGTCCAGCTTTTCTCTGATTGGCGGACGTAAACCTTAAATTCCGGTTACCTCAGCTCACTTAATTCCTCATGTTTGATTGATGGCAGACACGATTCGTCTTTATACTCCTCGATTAAAGCATTGGAAAGAAATCTCGCTTTATTCGTTGCAATTCGATTAATATATTATTTTTTAAATTAAAAAAATCTAGAAACATAACATTTACAACGGAACATTCAAATTCGTATTTATTGTCTCCAGTGAATCATTTTTGGCTTTTAACACGAAATCTGAATCGGAGGCAGGAATGCAGGCACAAACGTCCAAGCATGCAGGATAGGTGTGAAACTTTTCATATAGATATGTTTATTACATGTCTGTCAATATACCCATCTAAATAAATAAACAACATATTATGGATAATTGGTTTCATACAATATTTATTTCAAGTTAAGTATTCTGTATAATTGTCTCTATTTTTTCTTTATTAATTAGTAATTTAATAAATTATTAATATGTGAAAATTGACATACAGGGTGTTTCTAAATTATCTCCCGTATTATACATGTTTATTACTCAAAAACTATTAGGCTGCGTTCGTTTATTGAGCGCTTAGCGAGCGCTCAGTACAAATTCCTTCGTAAATTCTTCGCTCACCCAAATGTTGGCGAGCGTAAAATCTCGCTCTTCGAGAGCGTTCGCGAGCTAACTGAGCGAAGTTTATCCTCGCTCTGTTCGCTCTCGACAGAGAAGATCACGAAAACAAGATGGCAGCTGAAGCAAAAGACCAGAAAGTTTTAACTTTAACTGACGGCAATTTCATTTTTTATTCATTTTTATATTCTATCAAATAAATATAAAAGAAATTAGTGTTTCTATATCAAGACCCTTTATTTCTTAGATTATAGATATCAAAAGGGGGGGAAGAACAGACAATTTTCGGCAATTTTTTTTGTTTGTACAATTTTCATTTTTAAAAATAAAGATGATAATCAATTTATAATTATGTAAATTGGAATATATTTTATGTATGTATAAATTATAAAGACGTTTCTTGAATTAACTTCACAAACACACAAAAAATCTTTTTTATTCATTTCAGGGAATAAAAACGAATACGCAAAAGCAATCGCTTCGGAAATAAGTTTCTTGTTGACAGCCATGTTGCCTGAGCGCTAATGACAAAGACCCTTGAAATCGTCAAAATCGTTCGTAAACTACAGCAGCGCCCCCCAAGAGCTAAGTGAGCGCTCATGTAGAGCTCGTTTTTGCTTCGCTCAATAAACGAACGCAGCCTTACGGATTTTAACGTGATTTTTTTTATTCACAAAGAAAAACTCAGTTTAGCAGATTAACTTCTCTTTCCTTTAGTAAAATTTAAACACAGCGAGTTCTCGATGTGTGCCAAATTTTACATCCGTGGTTTCTTTTATAGCCAATCCAACTGATCCAATATCTATAATATCTATAATTATTTTCATCTAATATAAACGGAACAATTATGCAATTGGGAATATATTAGGAAAGCATTAAAAAAAGTTTAATATAGCGTGTTTAATTATTATCGTTCAAGCATCTTTTCATTTGATTTTATTTATGTCTTCCCAAGAGTTAAACCAATTTGAAATGCGAATTCCTCAATTCCTCGCTTTTTTCATATAACATCATCAACTCACTCAGTAGTTGGAATCCAGACACTGTTCTGTGTTTATGTTTAGAGGTTAAAGTAAAAAATTTTATGACGCGAAGGACAGTCGTGATTTAATACTGAAGCGTTAACGTTAACCTTTGGCCCCAAGGGGACATGAACTCTTGTAAGACCCGACGTTCTAAGAGGATTACGGCTGAGGATCAAAAGAGTTTTAATCCTTTTATCAAAACGGTCAAGGCTCTGAATCTTCTTCCAGGAACCCTTTTTCTTTTACACTCCTCGAATGTGAAACGATTACTACTCAAGCCTTAAATCTTATTAATAAGTACCTAAAGATTTTTGGAGGGAAAACTATTAGCGATTAAAATTATGATTTTGGGATCCGACGAAATTGCTCTTTCTAAAACTTTTAAGAAGTGAAATGCGGTTTCTCCGTGGTCGTTTAGAATAGGATTTACAAAAAAAAAAATTTCAAATCTAAGCATCCTATTATATTGTGACGTAAAGGAATATTATTTAGCCCTTTTCGTCACATTTTGCTATCTTTTTCTAATAATTTTGATTTGATAATATTTTTTTTCTACAACGTTTTGAGAATTCATGTTTGTTGAACAATGTAGCAGTGTAATTTGATTATCACGTGGAATGCGGTTGCCCTCTGTTGTTTGTTCTGGCCCAACACTCAACATTGACTTAAATGCAAATATATAAAAAGGCAAATCCAGCTGGTAGTCATCACTCCACTTCTTCATCAGCCAGCAGCATCTGCAACAAGGTCAGCAGCCCTTACACATGGACCACAAGGAATCGGATCGATGGGACTTAGCCACAATTCTCGGAGTTTGTTCCTCGATTATTTCGTGTGATGTGACTTAACTTTTTGTTTTCTTGTTTGGATTCCACATTGAAGACTTGGATTTGGCCCCTTTTCAAATACAGTTTCAGAAGACAGACTTTTTGTGATAAGGCCTAAAAAGACACAAAATCTTTATCCTTTTGAAGAACTCTTTCAAAGATGGGCACTTTTAAGGACTTTTGGTTGTAATTGACTGATTATTTTCTTTCAATGATAAATGCTTTACTTTAATTTTTATGAGATTAGATCATTTACTAACGTTTTTGGATAATTTTATACTTATAAGTTGAAATCATAGCATTTGCCATGAATTTTTTTTCTTTGATGCTGCTGGAGTCATTAACTTTCAATTCACTAACTTTTTCTTTAAAGTTCTTTTTTGATTACTTGATTCTAAAGTTGAATCGTTTAAGTAATGAATAATTGCTTATGCAATTTCGTTCTTTTTTCAGCCAGAAAAAAATTATTTAAAAAAACATAAGCATCTCAAATAACAACTATTGTGAAGGGACTCATTAGCATCTTCAGAATAAAACCAACTAATGACACATAAGCATCATAAATTAATGTCATTTTAATTTTAAACCGTAATGGGTATCTATGTTTAGATCTCTCTTGCTTAGGCACACATTTCTATTTCATAACTCGTGTCAAAATTAATTTCTGGCGCGATAGTAAATGTATGATTTATTTTTGATTAATTAATATTTATATTTTTGGTAATGTCAAAGAAATGTTGAGACTTTTATAATACCATCCTATTTATAGTTACTATAGTCAAAATCGGTGGTTTTGACTGAATATGGGAATAATAGTTTTAAGTTTTGACTTGGTAGTACGAAGTATATTGATAATTATGACCAGTCATATTTTATAAATGCACTCCGATGTCATTGAAGCTTTAACTTTCCCTGAACATTCCTACGAGGTCATTATTGACCCCGTAGCAGAGCGGGGAAGTGGGATTAGGCATTTTCCTATAGGCCATTGTATGGCTCTAGACAGAATGGTAAAGCCGGCCTGGAAGTATACCGCGGCAACCCCGAGAACCTCCTCTCTCGGAAGTTGGTTTTTTGGTCACTATTCCAGGCGGAGATGTAGGCCATTATCAATTGTCTACAGATATGCATTGACAGATCTTACGTTCATAAGAAGTTTTTCTTATTGTGTACTGGCCCTTAAGGCCATTAAAACTACCAATGTAACACCTAAATTAATCTTACGAAATGAGTGGTGGCTTTACAGTATAAAAGGTGGACAACAGAATTATCGACTAGTTTCGCCATTTATTCCCGGCTTCTTCAGGATACACAACAAGAGGCTCGCAGCCCTTTATATACAGAAAATTTCGGTACAGAATAAATACGGTTGAACCAAATATTCTGGATAGTGGCTGCA
>JAHWFO010003935.1:955351-971610 GCA_023313115.1 Rhysida immarginata | reverse complement strand
ACTGCAGGAAATGGCTGCGTTGACCTCCGCTGTGCTCACATTGGTTGCCGTAACCTTCCGGGAAAGCTATGAGGGATCTACTGAAGATTCGAGAATTATAGCTCTTGCTTCGCGACGTATCTCCTCACACGCTCGCCGGTCTTCGCTTGTCGTTCGTCTTACTACTCCTTCCCCGCATTGGTGCCTGGTAACTTTTGTGTCGCGCAGATATCCTCTTCGGTATGTTGTGAGCATTTTGGGGTACTCGCAAGAGTTTTCGTGAATGTCGTTGTCGTCTGAAGCTCGGTTCTAGGGGAGTCATATGTCCAGTCTCGCCACACTCGCTCATCGTCCTTCGTCGCGGCACATCTGCTGTCGAAGTGGTATCCTCAGTCGCTGCCGTTCTCTCTCCAATTGGCGAGCAGCATTCACAGTCCGTTTTGGCCGCTCACTTTTCTCACCTCTCCGAGCTTTCCTCAGCACTCTATTTCGCCATCTTGCTTTTTTCCACAATATTTTTTTCTAGCTCCTTTCCTCTCTCGTCTCTCCTTTCCAGAAAACGGCCACACATGTGCGAAACGTCGATTTCTTTATTAACGTTGAATTTCAAATATCCCTCATTATCGTATGTTGTAAATGAAAAAAAAACCATCAGAAATTGTGTTACATCTATTCAAATACAATGGCCAACCTTTTTAAGCAAGAAAAAAAAGTATTTTGATGATGCGAGGATGGGGCGATCGTCAAAGGTCGTACGATGAAGTAAGGGCACTATTTAACGAAAATTTTCACGGTCCAAACAATTTTATTTCAAGATCCACTGCGAGCTCACCGTGAGGGGCTTTCAGGAAACGAAAAGTGTCAAATATCGTGAAATTCCTGGTCGACCAAAATCATCGATTTTTGAAGAAAAGCAGCTTGACGTTCACTGTCGTTCACGGAAGATCCTCACCTCAGTACCAGTAAAGCTGCTCAAATACATGACAACAATCACATGGCTGTGGAAGAATTCTGAAGAAAATAAAGTTCCACCCTTACAAAATTCATCTGATACACGAGTTGAATGAAGATGACTTTGATCGCCGTATGGATTTTTGTAAACAAATGATGAGATGAATTGATGATCCTACCTTTCTCACCAGCATTGAAGCCACTTTTGAACCATCCGGTCACATCAACAGACAACTGCAGATTTTGATCTGACAGCAATCCCGACTGGTCGCTTGAAGCTCATACGCAATACTCTAAAAAATTGAACGTCTGGACGGGAGTGTTGAACAATGCAATAATTGGTCCATTTTTCATCGACGGAAATTTAAATGCTGCGAAGTATAAGGATGCGCTGCAGAATCAGAGAGATTACAGAGGATAACTTTGACGATACACGATTTCAGCAAGATGGTGCAGGACCGCACTTTGCTTTAACTGTTCGACATTTTGTGGACAAGTAATTCCCTCAACGATGGATTGGAAGAAGAAACGAAATTGAGTAGCCACCTCGTTCCCCTGACTCTTATTTATCTTTTGGTGAGAAGTGCATTTCTCGAAGTGCATTTTTCGCGATTGCAGCGCCACCTGTAACGAACTGAAAAAAATGTTTCAGATAAAAGTTTCGTAGTTTTCCCGTGGAATCCGAATCTTCAAAAAATATGGGTTCCTATTTAAGATTTCAAAATTGCCCCTCCCCCACCCTCAGGGGGTAGGGGTGGGGGGTCGAGTATGATATCATTGGATAGCTTTTTGAAAAATATAAAACGTGTTTTTTTTTTGTTTTTTCGATCCGATGTGTATTTCTCGAGATATTTTACTGTCTCGGTCTTTTTGTTACACCCTACATCACATGCAATGGCATCTAATCGAATCGTTGTTTCCTTGCAGAGCACTCTGTTGCTGTACGATTTCAAGTCCGGCCTGAACGCTGGCCATTCGCAACGGCGCATTAACCAAGCATTTGGAGATGGCACATTTGGTTGTCGCACGTTAGATTGATTTGCGAAGTTTCAGCATGGCGAATTCGACTCCCAAACTCAGCCCAGAAGTGAGCGACCATCACTCATGAACAATGACGGTTTGCGCACTGTGTCGAAGCTGATCTACACCTGACATCATGTGTGCTGGTGGAGGAGTTTGACGTCACTCATACAGCCATTTTGCAGCACTTGGAGGGTATCGGGAAAGTCAGAAACCTTTCCTCACGATAACGCGCGTCCACACGTTGCAAATGCTACCCGTCAAAAACTTCTGGAGCTGAAATGGGAAGTTCTCCCTCACCCACCATATCTGTCCGACCTTGCGCCTACAGACTTATTCCGGGCGCTGCATAACTTCTTGAACGGCAAAAATTTCGATCTCAAAACAGCAGTAGGTGACTTCTTCGACGGCAAACCAGCAGCGTGTTACACAGGTATCCATGATATACCCCATCGTTGGCAGCAAGTGTTCGACAGTAACTGTGAATATATTGCAGATTGTTATGTGCCTTTTGCCGCACTGTTTCCGTGTAGTTCGTCATTAATAAACATTGTGCGGGAACTTTCTTTCCAACCCAATAGTTCGCCGTCATTTCTTGTTGCTCATTGGCTGTTTTGCCAATAAGCGGTCGGCGCAGCCACAAATCGCAACAGGAAAGCACGACCGGTAAGAAATCCCTTGTTTCCTCCCGATCGCCTTCGATTTTGATGACAACTGCAAGGATGATGCAAAATCAGGACGACCGTCGACCTCTTGTGCTAATGAAAACATCGAACTTGTGCTTTCCGATCGCCGATTCACTGTCCGGATGATTGTTAATGAACTGACCAAAACTGTGTGATGGTGATGGATGGCTTCTGCTTCACGACAATGGCCTGTACATTTAGCAGTGATTGTCCGCGAGTTTCTGGCCCGTAATTTGACCACCACGCTATTTATTTTTTTTAGTTCCCGAAATGCAAAATGGTCGTGTGGGGACGGCACCGGGACGATGTGGATACGATAAAATGTGAAACGACGAGGCAGCTGAAGAACCTGATTTCTGAGGACTTCCAGGGATGTTTTGAACAATGCAAAAAATGTATTGTTACAAATAGGGAGTATTTTGAAGATTGGTGTACTCTAAATTTGGTAAAATAAAGTTTGTATGACCTCAGTTCTTGTATTTATTGGATAGACCCCTATGCGAAGAGTGGATTTCTACTAATTCAGTGACGTTCTACAACTTTTAATTGGAATTTTTTCCTCTATCATTGCTCAAAAGTTAGTTTTTGTAACATCTCAGCGCTTACACAAGGTAGGCTGGAAATACTTTTATTCTATCGATAAGTGTAGACCTAACTTTTATGACTATCACCTTTTGTTCTAAAGTTATTCGATTGTTTCGCGAACTCCTCTACATCTTGTATACACTTGGCACTTCACAATATAATTACATCGTGAATCGGTTTTGCAGATAACGCACTTTCACTGCTACGATCTCTGATAAGGACAGTGAACATGTGAACGCATAAATATTAACAAATTTGTAAAGATCATTTATTTTAGGTGGGATCTTATACTGTATTTTCAGGAGTACACTCCAATGTGTACACTCCAGTGATGAGAGAGAATGGCTGAAAAAGTGTTTGCCGGTTGTTAATTTCATCATCATTCTCAATAAATTTTGTTATTCGGGATAGTTCAAAGTGACGTTTAAATATTTAGAGAATTTAGAGAAAATTTAGCGATGATCAAAGTAAAATAAGCAAAATGAAGCAGCACGGACTACAACGGATTCCGCGACGGAAGGCATCAGCAGCAAGGGATTGCGATGAAAGGAACGCGAATAAAAGGCAGAAAACAGGATGAAATCCAACTCGTGCCGAGTTCTATCCCGTTTTCCGTCCGATTTTCGCGCTTCTTTGATCGTAAATCCTTGCCGTCGCGGATACCGTCGAAGTGTGAATCCAGCCTTACGCATTTACCGAGTACAGCTACACCAAAGCAATCTTAATAAAAGTTACCACTTACAATAAAAATTTACAGAGATGAAGACAAAAAATTGCTAACCCGGCAACCGCAAGGAGTGATAATAAAAATTCCGAACCGAAACTAATAAAGGTGTTAATTATATCCAATAATATATCGATCATAAAAATATTACGTACCAAGATTCATATTGAAAGATTTCATGTGCACATTAAATATCCATATACAGGTTGTAGAGGAAATTCTCGAAACAGTCGAATAACTTTAGAACTAAAGCTTTTAGAGTAATAAACGTCAGTACTATCTATAGGAAAATGTCCATGCCCGATTGAATAAAAGTATTCCCAGCGCCCCTTGTGTAAGCGCTGAGTACTTACGAAAACTAACTTTTGACCCATGAGAGATAGAGAAAACATTCTAATTACGAAGTTGTAGAGCGTCACCGATTCAATAAAAATCCAATCTTTGCATACAGAAAACAAGAGCATAAAATTCGTAAAACGGAGGAGAAAAGTCCATGTATGAAACACCTTCCGGACACCGTATGAATAATCACGGGTAGAACAAAAAAACGCACGAAATCGCTCCCACGTATTTAACACTTGCCACAATGGAAGATTGAATAAAATTAAACAAAACTATCAATAAATTTCAACATTTCAGTCATCACTCACGATTCTGCGTAGCTACACAACTCAGCCCTGCATAGGTGCCGCTGGATATTTGCTTTCGCCTCCAAGAAAATATTTTTGTAGCCGAGAATATTCAAATTGAAAGCTCTGGTTCAGGAAAACTGACCATGAAAATAGTTCACACTTGGTGCATACTTTCTGCAAGTGGAAAATGAAACAGCCCTCCTCCTCGATTCTTATTAAAGTCATAAAATCGAATACAAATAAACGTTTTCTTAACAGTCGAAATAATACAGCATCTTTACATCTTAGAGAATAAATCGATGTCTGGCAGGATTCCAAGCTATAACAATTGATGTGGATGGCTAATTTCTAGTTCCTAAATTTGGGAAATAAAATATACCACACATTAAAAGTTATTATTGCTGTGGGTTAAATATGCCCTTTAAAAATTTCATCTCGCTTTTTACGTTTAATGGAATGATATCCCCCGAAGTGCTTGAACTGAACCATCGTTTACGAAAGTTATCACCTGTCGAATTCCATCGTTAGTATTAGAATTTTTCCCACGATGTAATCGATGGCTTACTAACCCTCAGGAAATTAATTAAGTCTGAACTCCTAACACATTTGTAAATCGCAAACAGAAATTAATGAAAACATAACGATAAATGTCGTCGTGTGCTCTCTCGGCCGCAAGGCAGGCAAATCGCTCTCGAACTCCGACAGAACCAATACTGTTTTCCCTTTACTCGAACGAAATGAATTTCCAGATGATACACGGCACAGCACGATAACATATTTACAATGGAATGCACCTTCTGTTTACTGAATAACTTCCACTGATAATTCTATAGCAACAAGATAAGTGCGATGGCATACACTTTGTCTTGATGCTTTATGGGATCATCGAATGATGATTTCGGTCTCGTTTTTATAATTTTCATTAAGCTTCGTTTCATTTAAACAGCTTTCAAATATCCTTTCGTCATTAACCTGTCTGTGGTTTGCGCAAATCAAGGTTTGTTTGTGCTTAACTTTGCTTCGGAGGTGTACTCTTATTCGGGGTAGTGCAATATAGTAGAATTTGAGGCGAGCACCACTTGATCAAGTGTGATCATGTGCTCAACTATAATGATCAATGTCTGTGATTAACAAATAGTAATCATTTGTTCAAATATCGATTGATTAAACTTTACCTAATCTTCAAAGCGTCACAGAATATGTAGTATCCGTATACTGTACCATATTCCATACGGGTTTCGGTCATTTGCTTTAATGATCGTTTAATCCCATTGTCACGTACGACTTATAATGGATCACCGTCGTTCATCAGTGGATTTTTAAACATTCGTATAATTCTGTCAAGTGGATTACATTTATATGGCTGAAGTATTATCAAACTGTATAAATCAGGGATATTTGCATTAACAAACAGTAAGGTTGTTTTTTTTTTTGCTTTATATAATTTGTTGTCAGAGTCGAAGACTATATGAATGAATCTGAAGAGTTTAATTTGATACATGAAAAGTTCTTCAAAAATCTCAAGATTAATTACAATTTAATACCTAAAAGCTTTATTATAAAAAAATATTTATTCAACTTGCTATACCATTTAAGAAGTACACTATCTATCAATAAGTGTCTGAACACTACACTTACATGTATAAACATATATCGCGAACACTCTTATTCTAATATCTAGCATCTCTGCCTTTGGCCTGGATAACATCTGACTCTTTGTGGAAGGCTCTCCACTATTTTTTGTAAACTTTAGCTGGAATTTGTTTCCATTTCTCCACCAAAGTAGTATCTAATAATGCAGCGCACCTGCCAGCAATTATCTGCATTGCATCTCCCAAATTGTCGAGCGCGAATAGCATGTGGTTGAGGTGAACCCTATGCAAGCCAGGGGATTCGTTGAACATCCATCTCACCATACTACTTATGGCACCTGCAACTTTATGGCAAGGGGCTTTGACGCCCTGATTATAACAATCGTCTATTCAACAAAACTGCTAGAGGGTGGGAAATATCTAATTATCCAAAATGTCCAAGTTACTGATCGGCCTTTATGATTCCACCGGTGGCCCAAGTACACTACATGATCAAAGGAGTTGGGACACCTGTTGCTCTACCGTAAAGCCGCAAAAAGCTTCAATCAGTAGTGTGTAGGACCACCCCGAGCTGCTATCACTGCCTCCACCCTACATGGCATACTGCCCACAAGTTTACGGTATGTGTCCACAGGTATTGACCTCCATTCCTCGAGGAGTGTCGTGGTCAGTTCCTGGACAGATGTAGGGCGAACCATCCTGGATCTCACACGTCGTTCCAATTCGTCCCAAACATGTTCGATGGGGTTGAGATCAGGACTGGGCGGGCCAATCCAGTTCTTCAACCCGCATCTCGTCAAACCAGTCGGATATGGATCTTGCTTTGTGGCAAGACGCATTGTCGTGCTGGAAGAGGAACGGCCCGTCACCGAAGTGTTCCCACAGCCCTGGAAGTGCCCCGTTATCCAGAATGGTCCTGTAGCCATCAGCATTGATGTTTCCGTCCACCTTGATGAGCGGGCCCAGTCCAGTCCAGGAGAAACACCCCAGGTGTTCACAGGGGTATCCCAACTCCTTTGATCATGTAGTGTATATACCAGCTGAATGTACCACTCCAGCACCACCAAATTTCATTATGGGAACAACGCACTCTGGTAACAGGCGTTCTCCATACTCTACCCTCGAACTGGAAACGGGTGAACCTCGATTCATTGCTCTATAGTACCTTCTTCATTGGTCCAGTTTGTACAACTGTAGGCGCGCCACCTTGTTTGATCTTAGGGTATTTGGTTCGCGTGCTGCAGCTCTTCCAATGACACGCCGTTATTTGTGTCGTCTAGGCTTCGTCCAGAAATATAACCTATCTGCCAAATACCGCTAGTACCATTTTCTGGCATTCGTAACGTTCTTGCATATATGCTGTCATCAGCTAGCGTTCAAAGGCTTTATGACAGCACTTCAAACAATATATTTCGTGAATGATACGACGTCAAATTGTTCTTATTGGGGGGAATTTATTCTGCTAAGATTCAATGCGTTGGGGGATTTTTTTTCACAGCTTATCAGAGCTGCCGGTTGAGATGGTTGCTGCCATTTCTCTGGAACGGTCTCTTTAGGCCACGCCTAATCTTACCAACGCCAAACTGTGGATGTGACAACCAAAATATTCGCGGCACACCTTTTCACTATCATGGAGTGGTGTATTCAAAACACACAAGGGAACCATTCGTACCTGTATCTCACAGTTTCACATCAAATTGAAATATTTTACTTACCTGAATAAACCATTAATGTTTACAAAAAAAGAAATCGCACTATTTTGTATCTTTCAAAATGAACCGCGAAAACGAAAAATTTTGAATGTACATAACCATCTTTCAATTGCATTAATACACCCATTGGCGCTTGAACTTCTTTCCTCCACCACTCAACAATACGCACGAATCCACTTCACACCGAATTAGCTTCGGTAATCTTTGTAAACTTTCCGTGGCTGACGTCATGTATTCGCGAGTGAAACGAGGCAGGGTTGTCGATCTAATGGGGCAGCCGAGAATACGAACATAGATATAATGCTTTGGTGAGAGCATATACATGTATCGCGGTACTTTATAATTTTAAATAAAAAAAATATTCACAGATGCTTGCTTCATCAGATAAATTATTTCGAGACGAATAATTGTACACTAAAATTAAGGTACTGTGCTTAATAACACTGCAGTAACTGCAATTCTTTGGCGACCACCGTTAACGTTTTTGCTTCCCCCTTATCGCCATGTTGTTGGGTTTTTTTTTTCTTTTCACTTCCGATTTGAACGAAGCGCTACCACCACCACGCACCGCCATCGCTTCCAAGATATGTTTGGGCGCAATCAAAGAACTCTTTGTGCAGGTTCGAATGGTTCCCTTGTTAATCCCATAGCGATCCACAACAATGCCCATTTGCACGTGGTGCAGTTGAGTGTGCAGTAGGAGCCGTCTGCGCAAAGTTGTAAACAGTAGAGCCCATCACCATCGACTATTCTTATCTAATTAAATTTCTCATATTGCTTTTACCTCATTATATTTCCTATCAATGCATAACCCTTATCACGTTGCCTATTTGCATCATCCATAGTATGAATTTTAAGAGGCATCGCTTTTTAGTTTTAAATTGTACGTGAAACTTTTACTTACATTTTAAAAAAGTTTTGGGGAAAAAAATAATTTATTGTGAAAAACTAAGATAATATAAATTTATTTCATTCAGAAAATGCCTCTGACACTACAGATCGACAATAGCTTAGGTATGTCTCTTCTTTTCTTTTTGTTGTAGTTAAGCTTCGCGTTATTGTTAATTTATCTTAACTAAGCCGTTTCCTCCCTGTTGACGCTTCATGAACTTCCCGAAAGCCGTACAACTTTTCACATGAGAGTTTAAAATTTCATGCAACACTTCCCCCCCTCTGTTTTTCATGGAAGAGAATATTTAATGCTTTAAGTTGCGTAGTAAGATAAAGTTCAAAACGAATGCTAAATAAAGATTAATATAACAATTTATTTATTCATGGCGATAAAGAGTACTATCGTGCAAAGAAAAAGGAAAATGCCAAGAAGAATAAAATTTTCCCCTGGAAAAAAAAAAGAAAAACACACACGATCGATGTAAAGAACATTTGGACGATTCCGGTCATTTCCATCAGGCTTTTCATCCGACTTGGCGTATAGAGCAAAACAGACAGGACATCGGAAATATTTAAATTCTTTTTAAAATTAAATTATTTAACGTTGAGAGTTTTCCTTTCAACATCTGTCGCAAAAGAATCTTGTTGTTTTCGCGTGGGGAAAACAAAAAAAAGATCAAATATTATTTTCTCGAATTGCAAGGAATAATCCCTGCACACCCTCTTTTAGAGAAAAGAAGAAGTGTCGGTATCTTCAGAAGCAAAATTTTTCTAAAGAGCAGTCAGAAACTAAAACAAAGTGCGGTCATCTTCCAAAGAGTTCCCGAACTTTCTAAATAAAATTTGATCGCAACAACACTGGAAATTTTCAGTCATTTTTATTATCCTTAAGAAGATTACAAAGAGCATAACAACGATTGTTTACTGCATTACCTTCTAATATCATTTACGAGGAAACGCTTCAAGCCTTGCTCCTAAAAGATTCTTTGTTTCAAAAAGTCCTGATCACTTAGGGAGTCATTATCTTTTAATTTGAAAACTATTCTAGATATCATAGAATAAAGAAGATAGAACGCGAAGAGACACGCTCGCTAAAGCCAGTTTCAAAATATAAATGAATAAATTTAAAACAAAATTAAAAAGACACTGCAAAGCGAAAATGAGTTGCAACCCCCCCCCCCCCCCCCCGTCGCATCGTTCTCAGCCCCCTCCGGCCGGCTCTGCGTACATTTCAAAATAACATTCTAATTTAACGTTCCCTAGGTAAGGTATCATCTTAATACAATAGGCAGACCAGGATAAGAAGAGAACCGCACGAAGCGAACGCCAGGATTCACAGATGTCAAATTGTAACTGTCTGATTCTGGTCTCATGAAAGTCATTTCGAAACATTAACTAACCACAGAATCCTGATCCTACAAAACTATGCAAAGAATCCGTAACGCTTATTGTTAAGAGTTTTCATGTATATCTCATGTTTGGTATATCTCATCCAAAGCAAAGTTTGTGTAACAATAGGCCATTTCATTAGATATTCATTCTTGCGTTAATTCATAATAAAAAAAATTACTTACAATTTTGCAATGCTACTTTGGTGCGTTGATTACATGGCGTGTTCGACAATCTTGATATTGTGGGTTCAAATCCTTCGGAATACACTTTTAAAACAGAAACAACTTTGTTTCCAAGCAAGAGTATCGAGTTTCTCGATATGTCGAGTAAACATAGCGTCTATGTGAAGATGCGTCTCCTTACTCGCGTCTGTGCTCACAATCGAATGTGGGACCACAAAAACGGCACGTGCAAGTCTTTCGCAGTATCTAAAATCACAAAGCGAGTCTATTTTGTATGATGAAGAATTAAAATTATTGCATCACTCGTAACGCTTTTTTGGGTCGGAACATTATTCTTAACTATAGAAAGGAAGGGATCTGTAGAAATACATTAAGCACTTCAAAGCACATAGAAATTCACCAAGCGCATAAATTATAAATAAAATGAAGATTTTAAAAGGCATCAAAAGATATAAATGAACATTTAATTGAGTCTTCAATGTTTCAAAATAATAAATTATAAATTAAATTGTGAGTAAAAAAAAAATATTTACTCTAATGGAAAGGAGTTTATTCCAATACACTAGTATTCATTAGTGTTCATTCAAAACACTGAAAGCAAAACGAATTGGCTAGGTAAGACAGCGAAATATACGGCAATATTATTACCACACTTTCAATATATTTCATAATATCTTTGTAGTAAAGATTTAAATAAAAATTGTTGCTCAGACAACAATGGTCAGGTGCTTTTCAGTGCCGGCGTGTGCTTCAAGCCGGCGCCAACAATGCTTAAACGTGCAACAACAATGCAAAACTTTTTCCGTAACACTCTTTGGTGTCTTTTTTGCATCATGCTTTTTGTATAATGATGTCAAGCCTTAAAACATTATCATGTTAAAATAGACATAATGAAGATTCACGATATTGTTGAATCTGCGCCATGGCGAATGCGCGCCGTCATCAAACCGAAAGGCGACCCAATTAAGTATTAAACTGCGCGAGTTTTTTTTTGTCAGGCAGTTGATTTTCTGTTTCCCTTGTTATTTGAAGCAGCATTTTGAAAGGACTTTACAGACAGCAAAGATTGCAATTTCAGATGTAAGTTTACTTAATAAAAAATTGTTTCATTACAATTTATAAGTAAAAATTTACCATTACATTAATAATACATTAGAGTTTGGACAATATTCTGGCTGATGTTATAAACATGTTAACATTCCTGGTGGTGATAAAATTTACGCAAGATGCAATGACACGTTCTCATTATTGATGCTGATAATTCAGTTTCTAACGATGTACAGTCGAGTGCAGAAAAGGTTTAGACTTAAGTCATAGTTGAGCACGTGAATAGCACATCCCAAGCATATACCTGCTACCCTATTTTCATTCAGAAGGGACAGCAATAATTAATCTGTCTTGACTCTCAATAAAAGTACCTGATTTTGCAACCGATCAACATCCGATAAGCTCAGTTCTTACGGAGCACCTTTTTGCACCCGACTGTACTTCTCGTCAAAATGCATGTTACATACTAAAGCATTATCAACCCAGAAGCGTTCACTATCTCTAGGAATCTTTCTTATCCACTCCGCTCTCTCTCATTTTATTTTGGAAATCCGTAAAAATATGCCCGTTTTGGGGATTTTTTTACTTAGGAACGGTATCCACATTTGCATTCCGAAACGTAGCATGTGCGGCCCACTAGTTCGCTGAAATTAAACAGTGAGGACTTTTTTAGATATTTTTGTTGATACCACCCTTTCTACGTACAGACCCTGATAGAACGTTTCAAATAAAGTAAAAAGTAAAGATCTTTTTATTTTATTTTATTTTATTTTATTAACATTTTGATAGCATAGAAAGTGCTCTGTATCGCAGAAAACACCTTCCTTTTCTCCACCAACTCGATGATATAATGAAATGAAGATGATAAATGATATAAACTCATATTTTATAATCGATGATATGCAAATTCAATGCTGAAAACCATTCAAATGGTCCCGCTGCTAACGTCAGCGCCAGTGTCGGGCGTATGTGGCTGTCACAAGAACTAGCAGAAAAGACATAGCATTGAAACAGAGTTGCGGGACTTCCCCTTTTACAGACCATAAGAGTGTTAATTTTAATTGATAGTTAATTAAATGCCCGAAAAAAGCCATATAGATGCAATTCGTGCCCCGATTTGAACTAAACCGATTTCTTATACAATTTTGCTCTATCGAGTACGGTTTTGGCTTTATTAAAAACAAACAAGCAATCTTCTGAATTTTTATAGTAGATAGATAGATAGATAGATAGATAGATAGATAGATAGATAGTTGATTTTTAGAATTGTAGCCTTAGAATTTTTTGCTGGATGGCTCTTATTGTGGCTCATGGTCATTCTCAATAATCACAATCAACTTATGAGCTCGCCTGTGAAGCACAGAGCAGAGGCAGCGAAACTCTCTCTTGTTCTCATTTAGAATGCGGTGAGCTTGTGGAGAACAATCCTGATGGGCATATACTGATTTACTAGCTCTCGCATTAAGTTCTGTAGATGAAGAGCTTCTTTCGTGGCGTCGGAGATGGCCATGTACTCGGCCTCTGCAGTTGATAGTGCCACAGTTCGTTGTTTTCTGCTATTCAGGAGCCATATAATTCGAAATAAAATTTTAACAAATTTGTTCTTCTTTTATTTATGTTTATACTAATTAAGAGCTGAACAATATCGAAATTTAAATATTTTCTCGTGAATTTATCAGTTTTGTTCATATCGTTAAAACAACCAGGATGACAGCGCTGACATTTAGCCATAATGATAAACATCTCGGAACATACATAAAATTTAAGTATATTTCAAGTCAATATAATCAAAAAGCAGTTCATCCTCCCACCTTGTTAAAATGATACATTTTCATTGCAAATTTTTGGAACCCTATAAAGCCATCTTGAAACTCGACATCTTGATTGGACCTTTGGTTCATGTCATTTAGGTAAACAAAATTTCAAAATCAACCGTATTATAAACTGCGGGGAACCTTATAATAAAGAGTGATTTATTAAGTAATGAAACAAATTTCTACTGATTAATATCATGGATGAAGAAAAGAGGATATAACAGTTCCATGCGTCGGGCTTGATTTTTTTCAGTGGAGCCTTCTGGATATTTGTGTTTACTAAACAGAAACTTTATGCATGTTTTAATGCTTAACATTTTTACATTAAAATTATATTTTTAAGCATAAATGACTGGATTAAGATAATTTTCTAAATCATTTTGAAACATTGTAATAATTTTTTTAAAATATTGGAATCATTGATCACCAATAGGAAAAGTTATACGTCCACGCAAAACTCCAGATGCCCCTTTTTCATTGACGAACACCGGATGGCCCCAAATACCTTCATTGCTGATTAAAGAAAGGTCGCTTAATCTCTTAACTTTTGATACTATTCATTTCATTGCCTTAAAAAGGAATAAAGGCTATCAATCTGCTCCAAATGGTTAGCTAGTCGACTACGTGCGAACATCAACCCATTGTAGAGTTTGCCTGAATAGCATATGGCATTAAACCAATCCTGATGTTTTATCTCCCCTAGTGGATGTAAAATGGCAATAAAATAAATTCTACTGTAGAGGAGTATGTTTCCTGTCAATTTGAGCGTTACTCGAGGAATCTTAAATCTTATTTTTGAACGCCCTAATGCCAGTTTTAGCAACGATCGGTTTATCATGTAAAACTCTCCTACAGTTATCCTTCTTCCACTGCTTAGCCTTGTAGGGTTTGGATACTCCAAACAAATTATCCTTAAAATGACGGGAAAGCCTTTTTCTTCAATTTCAGTTTATGCGGAGTTAAATCAACCCTATCAACTGAATCGAGGGATTCTAGACGATTCAGCCAGCCCGTTAACCTAAACTAATCTAACGTAAACACAAAGTTTGTTTAACAGGATAACAAAATCTGACTCCTCATCATTTATCACTATTATTACTATCCTCCGATTATAATTAGCAACAGAGGGAATTAGGAGAATGCTTGTGAAAGTAACTTCAATATTGTGAAAAAAAATTAAAATAATTTCAGCCTAACCTAACCATAACCCTCAATTGAATAGCTTTCAATTCACTTAATTTAAAAAGACAATGCAGAGATCATCTTCAAGAATGTGAAACACCCGTTATATGGTCAATTATATAGAAAACGTAGATATCTTTAAAAAACCTCAACAATTAAAGGTTGTAGTTCTTTTAAACAATAATACAATGTTAATTTTAATACATGGTTAATTGAAATACCCAAAGAGAAGCCGTATCTCAGCAACCCGCGTCCTGATTTGAACCAAACCAGGTTCATTTTGCAAGTTAACCAATTTCAAGGAGACTTTATTGCAACAGTTTTTGCTTCCCTGCAACATTTTGGGTTTGTATTACAATCAACGAACCAAACAACCAAGCAAGTAACCTCAGAGTTTAATAGTGTGTTGAATCGTTCAAACGCCTTTTTTCTATCAAAAACGCCTTTTTTGCTATCCCCGATTTCTTGGAACTGTTCTCATCTGATGTGATAACCACCAGAAGAAACTACTCCTTTTATCCAGCTGATTACTTTGCATATTTCTGGCTGCCCCAATCATTATTTCAGAAACATTTCCACACTACATGCTCTGATGCAACACCACAGACATATTTGGCTGAACGTTTAAATATTATCGCGAAATTTGCATTTCGTGCTTAACGTTTGGAGGGGAGTGTATATTGAGTCATGTTAAATCTCAAATGTACCCTTGAAAAGCTGGGAAAAAAGCAATAATTGTCGGGAGTACCGAAATCTACTGTAAGGCATCAATAAAGTTTAGAAAGAATTTGTCTGATTTCATAACCTTTACGTAGGACGGGATGCCACGTTAGTAGCGTATCGTTATTTCTCCGAAGATTTCCGCTGCTTGGCTAATAATGTCCCCCGACCTAATGTGATTTTGGTTATGGGTGTATTTGAAAACTCGACTTTAGCTAGTTAATATTGAATCGCTTGATGACCCCAAGGCTAATAGAATAACGAAGCATATTCGCAACTATTCCTAATATCAAATCTGCTCTGTAATTCTTATCTAAATTAATATCAACATATACTGATGGATTTAGGCTATATTAAGCGCAATCTTACAATTGCTTCAAGTCATTCCACATGCTTCACACAACTGCAGACAATGCTGTATTATGTTTCCTAGAAAGTTTTGCATACCAATGGTTCACATAATAAAAATCGTGTTCAATGGTTCAATTAAAATTGCGTTTGTTCAATTTGATAGTTTCTATAGTTTATCGCACCAATGCCACTTGGTGGCAAGAAAACGAACTAATTATATACGCAAATACAAGTTCTTAAAGCACATCTGTCTACCAAATTTTGCTGTAATCTGTTGCGTTGATCCTTCTCTATATTGCCCTGAATACTGTCAGTATAAATATAATCATGCTATAATTATTGCCTAGACAATTAGTTAAATTCTGTACTCATTTCAAGAAAAGCAATTTGATGATGTTATAAAATGCTCTTTTTGCCTCAGAGGTTCATTATATATAGAGAGTTTAGAGAGAGACCATGGGTTAGACAGCATAATACGCTTTAAGAAAAAGCAACTAGAAATCCTTCCAGGGAAAAATTTACATAAAATTTATAAAGTGCAGACATGCCAACTTGCTTATGGTAGATTTCATTTATCTCTCCGGAGCCAAACGTGATAAAACTGTCATGAATAGTATCAACTAATAAATAACATCACTTCATAAGACGAAATCAAACGCTATCGTTGGAGTTTCTTCTCCAGTTGCATTTGCATAAAATTTCCCAGGGAGTTTCCGTTTTCCTTCTCCTCGTCCGCATTTTAAGTGAAGTAAAAACGACGCGAAAGAACTCTTGCAAAAAAAAAGTTTGGGGGGGGGGG
>JAHWFO010003935.1:943657-955251 GCA_023313115.1 Rhysida immarginata | reverse complement strand
CCCCCCCCCCCCCCCCCCCCCCCCCCCCCCCCCCCCCCCCCTGGGAGGGAAAAGGAGAAGCAGCCATAATAATAAAATAAGAGGTTCCTTTCTTGGTTCATTTTCTTCCCGTTTTTGTCTTGTAATTGGAAACTTATTCTGGGGGAAACAAAGGCCGGAATTGAAGGGGGTAAGAAAATTACAACTTCCGCAGGAAAAACTTGCCTCAGGAGGCGTTGCACGAAACGCAAAACATGGACGGCCCCTTCTTTTTATGATGATGTAATTTACGAGTTGTCCCCGGGAGCCACAAAGGCCCGAGTGGGAGGAAGGAGTTTCCTCGTCGAGCCTTCAGGGAAGAAGAAGAGTGATTCGCTCTAATGAGGTCGCATCTCGTCTTTCTTTCTCTCTCTCTCCCTCTCTCTCTCTCTTTCTCTCTATCTGTCTATCGTCAACGGTGTTTATCGACGTAGGAAAGTGCGCCGGAGGAAGAGAAGGAGATGAGATGTATTAAAGTGGCGGTAAAGAGGAGGGGAAGGGCGTTTGGTGGAGGGAAGTGAAAAGGCAGAGCGTGCGAATAATTTCTTCCGGGAGGACGAGGTTTCATAAATAACGAATCACGAGAGAAGACGAGTCGAGAGTTGGATTAGAAAAAAGTATTCATATAAAGAGAACAAAAAAAAATATTAAAAAAAACAAACAGAAATAAGATAAAAAGAAGAAGACGAAGAGAGCTTGTGTCTCCTTCTCTGCAACGACCAACAACGAGGTGACGAAGGCCTTGTCAAGTGCCACGGCCGACGAAGTAAAAGTCGAGTAAAAAAGGTGGGAAAGGGTTGTTGGAGAACCTCCGACCGCGGAAAAAGGGGATGCTTCAGCAGGGGACGATGCAAATTGAAGCCGTTTCGTTGTAGAGAAGTTGAGGAGGTGCTGCGAGCATCGTGCGAGATGTATGTCGCTGGCGAAGCATATCCCCGCCTCCCTACATTACCCTAATAGGAGAAACTTTGTAATTTATAATGGGATTTTCTCTTTTTAAGAAAATTGTTTTATAGGTAGAAACGGAAGGAATGCGATGAAGAAAAAAAAATGCAAATGAAAAAACACTCCTCGAGAGACAGAAAGAAAAAGTAAAGAGGGTGCAGCACTGCTAGGAAGAAAAATAGACCAAAAAATGAGAGATAAAAAATAAAATATATTTTAAAAAATTTGGGAGTGAAAGAAAGCTTTGGAGGCCGAGGTCGTTTTTTCTTATGTGAAGGATGATCGCAGCTGTATGAATATGACAGTAAACAAGAACTGCCATTAAGCTAAAAGTTGATACTTCAAAATAAAAATAAAAAATATTCAAGTAATAAAAAAAAAAAAAAAAAAAATTCCGTGGGGCTTCTTCCGTTATCAATTAACCTAATTTTAAGAATTTTATTCATACTATGTGATAACAAGTAATTATGAGGGATAAGAAAATCTTTTACCCCCTAAATCAAAATCTAAGTAAAAATATAGCAAAATGTGATTAGCACATAATGATTATTTTTTTTTGCAGGGCTTAGAGTAGAGATAAGAGAAAAGCTAGAGAAGCTGATGTATAGAAATGCATCCATGTCCTGTATCGCCAAGACTGAAAAAAACACGTAGTTTATGTACGGAGTGCTCATCCATTAGTGACAAGTATTTCTATTGTGAAATAGTCATCAACATTCAAGAAAAGAAAAGTTGGACAGACCTAAGAATGTTGTTGGTAACTATAGTTCAATTTCTAACACGGAAGGTCGCTACAATTCAATCCATTTAACCAAAGTCATGTTAAAGAAGTGAAAAGCATTGTGAATGACGCGGTCCAGATATAAAAAGAAAAATTCTTTTCCTTCTGAAAAATTTTAAGAAATCCAAAGAAACATCCACTGAGTCACCCAGCAATGTTTAAATTTGTGCTTAAGCAATACCAAATTTCTTTCTAAAATAACTGTCACCGATTTTTTTCAAATATTTTTTAAAATAATTTTGTAAATATGATTAATCCTGCTTTGGTTGCTATCAACATCGTTCTGTGGATTCGTTATATGAATGATATACATGTACTTAATTTAAAAAAGTATTCAAATTGTTGATTTTGTAGAACATTTAGAACGTTATTAGTTTTTTAGCTTAACGTATATTAATTAATTTTTTAAATCTGAATATTTGTTTGCAGGATAGCGGAATCATTTTTCCTTTTCTATTTATGGATAAAAAAAAAAGAGATAATAACATCCCTGAGTATAATTCGGCATTACCGAAAAATTAAAATTAATACAATGAAACAATGTATTCATAGGGCTAAAATATTGCGCTCTCTTTATATTTATTATCCTTTTTAAGAGGATTCCGCACTACGCTCATTAATAAATTTAATTAATAAAATTATTTTTGAAGTTTTAGTAATTCAAATAAGAACCCGCCATCATCAAATAATAAATGTTCCATTGCGTTTAATCATGCATTCTATAACATCAGAAAAGTCTTTATTAAGGAAGAAATTACTAATGTTCCTAAAATTAATAATAATTTAAAGAATAAATTAGATAATGTTTCCAAAAATTGTTAATATCCAAGATAATTTATCTAATGTTTCCTTTAATGTTTCCTTTAATGTGACTGATAAGTGTAATGCTATATATTGCATCAAATGTAATCAATGTGGTAGATGTGGTCTGATTGAACATGAACGCGCCATAAAGCTGATGGATTCAAAAAATTCATTAGCCACACATTGTATTGCACACAATCACAAACCTATGATAAAATCAAAATTTAAGATACAGAAATTTACGTGAAAGATTAATCAAGATGCATTTTGTTAAAAAAAAACAAAAAAAAAACGACGATGTAAATTTAGCCAAGCCTTCTTACGATTTGCATGTTGATTGGTTGGCCTGAGAATAAAATTTACATATTGTTTTTTTTTTCTTTTTCAGTTTATGTTTTGTGTGCTGTTTTTATTGTCACCTAAGAAATAGAACCTGACTGGTCCCGAAAACATTGGGAAACGAATGGCAGTATTGTCATCATTTTATTGGTTTTTTTTTATCCTTTCGACTGTTTTATTTGTGTGGAAATCAGTTACACATCTCAAGAGTAAGTTTTTCATCACACTAGGTCAGAATTCTCATTATCACTTTAAAATCGGATATAGTTCAACTTCGTTATATTAAGTTGCAAATTCAAATGCATTGGATTCTGAAAATATTTCTGAATGAAGGTTTTTGAAATATTTCTGGTGAAATTCCTAGCCAACAATCAATAAAGATTTTCCCCCAACTTTTTCACAGACGAAAAGTGGTGCTAATTGGCATACACCTTTCGGGCCAGGATGCGCCATAAGTTTTCTATAGGGTTAAAATCCAGGCTTCCCGATGGCCATTTCATAACTGATATTATGGTCGCTAAGCCACTCTCTATTGGCCACATACGTACTTTGACAATTTCAGATGCACCATTAAAATCAGACAAGCCCAAAGCATCAATGATCCTCCACTTTGATACCTGCTGTAGAACTCTGTTCTTTCTTCATATCATCCATCAGGCTCATCGAGATTGAACTTCTCTTCATCATTAAACAACATCTGGAGCCATTCGTCTTGCCAGCTCATGTGCTTTCTAGCCCAGTTAAGCCCGGCGCTCTAGTGTTTTACTATTAGAGGAGATTTTTCCTTTTTTATAATGACACGAAGATAGGGATTACTTGCTAGCCACTTGTGAATAGTATTCTTTGAGACATTTAATCCTCATTCACGTTATATTTCTTAAACAGGTCTGTTGGCAAGCAAGTCAAAGAATCAAGCGATCCTTCTATAAGAAATTACTCTTGGTTTTGATGTGGAAGTTGGATCTTTGAGAAAGTTTATAAATTCCATGTGAACCTTTTTTTTTTAATTTTCTTAAATTAAAACAACTGGTCGACCTCATGCTTTTAATTTCCATTTCTGAGCAGAAGAATGTCTACGCTTGGTCATCTTGAAAATAGCAATTGATTATGCAAATGAGAAGTGTCTAGATATTTCTGTCAAAGTAATGGACAGTTCCATTATAAAAATGGTTTGAAAATGGTTTTTTTTCCACATGTTACCTAAACTTATGGCACAATCTATTTACATAAAATTATTCAACAAATAATTTAGTTGGTAGCATTTTGTTATTTTTGGAATTTATTATTATGGTAAAAATAAAAATCTTATAAATGAATTATGTTATTTTCTTTGATTTATTATGAAAATATTTGTACTCTTCATGTTTACCTAAACTTCTTGGACATGCGCAAGCAATTGAAAGTTTGTATTGGCAATCGCCTGCTATCTATTCAGAACAAATCTGCTTTGCAAAAAAACCGAATAAAGCATTTATAGTGGTGCATATAACATCTGTTAACAGCAGACGAATCAAAGAAAACCATGTGGCCAAACGAAAGTCAGCGGAGAAACAGTTACGAAGCCAGGCAACCTGTAGAGGACAAAGAAAGTATTTGGAGATATATCTTTGTATTAAGTATACAGGTTGTCCCTTTCGAGAATGGTCCTAACTTTTTAAACAACTCATCCCAGTTTATTGCTGGGGGGGGGGGGGGGGGCGCCAAAGAAGCAGATTACATGGGATCTTTATTATATTATAAACGTAGGAGTAGTGATAATTATATATTAATAAAGATGAATACACTCCTTTAATTAAAATAGAAAAATAGGAAAATTAAAATAAATAATTAAAAAAAAACAAAGAAAAAAGTCACCAGATTAAATTATTAATAAAGAAATAAATTATAAAAAAAGACTAATAAAAGAAACTATCAACATTATTTCGAATGAAAAAAATTTAGCCAAACCATCAATAGAAATTAATAATAAATGGAAATTACTACTAAAAATATAAAAATATAATATCACTTCCCTTACACCCAACAATCCCGATCACAACAATCAAAATAATCACACATTGTATTAGACAACATTATTTTATTTTTTTATTATTATATTCCATTCATTCATTCAAAAAACTTTAAATCTGAGGATGGGAAAAAAATCCCGAAAACGTTAATATTAAAGATAGTCATTTACAACACGAGTCATTTACATCACTAATCATCGAACCTCCATCATAGACCTGTGTACCTCCCTGTTTCCTGTAACGTTTCTTCGCAGTATCTTCGTCTCTTCTGTGTTTCTTCTGTGTTTCATCTGATCTTCATCTCCTCTGTATATCTTCTGTGTTTTCATCTGATCTTCGTCTCTTCTGTACATCTTCTGTGTTTCTTCATACCTGCATTTCTTCGTCCTGAGTTTCTTCACAAGTCCTGTGTTTCTTCGTCCATAAACTTTAACTCTGGTGACTTTTTTCTTTGTTTTTTTTAATTATTTATTTTAATTTTCCTATTTTTCTATTTTAATTAAAGGAGTGTATTCATCTTTATTAATATATGGGATCTTTATCCTCATAATCGAATAGCTGAAAATACAACTAGAGCAAGTCCACTTTCAAGAAACTGTGGCTAAACAGCAATTGCGGACCAACATTCAATTTTAGAATAAGAAAAACTATTTTCGAGACACAATAACATGCATCTCTTTGTGTAAATCACGATTCCTCATTTTTTAAAATAAAATAACAGCTTAAGCTCTAAATTACCGTGAATGTTAAAAATGTGACTGGGTCTACTTGTATTTTCGGCGTCCAATTCGTTATAAGACCATCGCCTCGTATGAGCCACACTTCGCAGCAAAAGAACAGTTCATAGCACAGTATCGGCCAGTGCCATACATTGCAATGCTACTATCTCTTCCTCTTCTTTAAGAGTTGAAAAGAGCGGGCCCATGTGGCAACATCTGTTATCCCGCAACAAGAAAACGATGGCATTCATAGGATAATTTCCAATGACACTGAGTCCCGCAGAATTACGCTCTTGAGATAGGTGACTTCCTAAATGCTATCTTCAATAACAATTTGTATGGCCGAGATGGTCCCATTCTTCGGCCACCAAATTTATCTGATCTCGCTCCTCCGGATTTTTTCATCAAGAAAGAGGTGCAGCTGAATGCCCAGCCATCTGCGCGACTTGAAGCGGAAAATCGCAGCAGCATTTCACGCATCACCATAGATCAGCGATTTTCAACCAGAGTGCCGCAAAAAAAAAATGATTTATTATCTTTTAATTACAAATTATAAGTTGTTTTATATGTGTTAACAATTTAAGCGTGCCGCGAAAGTTCAAGTATAGGTTCAGGTGTGCCGCGAGAAGAAAGGTTGAAAAACGCTACCATAGATGCTGGCCGATACTTGGCGTGAATTATCCTTTCGGTGAGAGCTGTGTCTCACATGCGGCAATTATGGACAATGATGGAATAAAAAGTTACACAAGAATTATTCGGTTTTCACTGTCTTCAATTTGATGAAAATATATGTTAAAAAGAGTTATTCGGCAACGAGTCCAAGCGGCAGGTGCGAGATATTTTCCTGGAAGCACTACAGTTATAAGTGGATCAAAACATACTAAAACACTCTGTCATGCTATGTTTATGTAATAAAGGCCTCTGTGCTCTGTTACCAATTTTTGACCAACATATGAACCCTTTTACCCAAAGATCTATTTTTAACGTGAAAGTTCACTAATTTTATCCTTTCATTTGTCCAAATGCTTAAATCAATCCAAATTGTTTAAGAATCCAAAACGGGAAAAAAAATCTAAGTTTTCAAGACTAGCACTGATGGGCAAGGCTGAAATAGGCAAGACTTTATTGATACTTTATTGACTTCGCGATAGATTGATTCTTGTCTTAGAACACTCGTGCCGGGAATGGAACCCACGATCTCGTTGATTAAAATCCACCGTTCGTCATCTCGAGTGTACAGAACAACACGAAGAAGGAGGACGGAGTAGTGGGGGAGGGGGGGTCAAGGCGAGTTGAGATTTTTTTGGCAATGGACCAGACGGATGAAATATGGAGAAAGAGTCGAAAGAGAGAACAGAGAATCGATCCACAGGCACAGACACACATACACAGACACAAGAGAATTTTTTTTATCGACGTCATAAAATTTCATTTTCGTTTTTCAATAAAATCGGAGTCGCAATTTCTCAAGACGGAGTAAATCTCCCCCATTAGATCTCATCGAAAATAAAACATTTTTAAGCATTTCCCCCATTCCAAAGCGATTTGAAACGCGAAATTGAAGAGTTGCCATCTTTCCGTCTAAAATTTGAATTTCTTCCTCGTTTGCACATGGAGGGTGGAAAGAAAATGGAGGAAATCTTGAGGAGATAGATTAAACGACACACGCTCTCTCTCTCTTTCTCTTCTCTTTTCACTCTTTATAGCCGAGATTTTTTTACGAGTGTTTTCTAATTTAGTAGCGAGGAAGATGGAAATTGAAAAGCAGTTGAAAAACGAATCTACGAAGAAAATGAGAATTCCAAAAAGAGAAAAAGAAATAAAACTCTTTCTTTCTTTACAAGAGAAAATAAACTTTACTTGTGAATTTTCTTCTTCAATCTATATTTATTACTGTCAGAAAAAATAATAATAAATAAATAAAACTGAAGAAAGTAAAAAAAAAAAATAAAAAAAATTGACAGTTGTGTTTGGTAGAAATAATAGACAGGGAGAGAATTTCAGGAAAACCCAGTTGGCAAATCGAAAATGATGGCTTCACTGGAGAAGCTTTTAATGCAATTCTTATTTGACTGAAATAAAAACAACCTACAAGTATTTTTTCCTTTAATCCTTTAAAAAAATTCGACTGTTTACTTGTTCACTCTCTCTCTCTCTTTCACACTCACGGAAAATAAGGAACTGGAAACATGAAAAAGACAACAGGAAACTGCAATACCATAAACTGAAATTTGATTCAAAGCTGTGCCCTTCAAAAATGTACGACATTCTCTTAATGAATACAATCAGCAAGGAAGCGTGAACATTTTATAGAGACCATCTAATTTATTTTCTTGCCTGTTGATGTCGCAAGAGAGGAAATGCGAACACAGATTATTTTTGGCACTCCTTATCTAGACAGTCAAGGGTCGTGAATTTAGGTCCAATGCCAACCACAAGTCTCTCGTTATATTTATTATCGCTCTACTATAAATTTTGATGAACTTTGATGCAAAAAAAAAAATTAAGCTAGAAAAATATTGCTAAATTTTGCTGACCTTGCTTTGAACTATGAAACACATCGATACATTTAAAAATTTTTGTTTTTACATTAAAAGCATCTCTTTCAACATGTTCCATTTATTTTCAGAAGTCCTTAGAATACTTTAATGAATGAAATCTTTGGTTGTTTTGTAATCATAAATTAATTTTGTAATCATAAATTAATCTCATTCATCTTACCCTAAAGTTTGTTCTTGTTAGTACTTCAGAAACATTTGGGCTGGACTTAGAAATAACATCAACAAGTCATTTCCTTTAGCCGGCCAGGTGGCCGAGAGGGCTAAGGCGTAAGCTTTCTAGTTCTCGAGTCCGCCTTGTCGTGGGTTCGAATCCCGCCGTGGGCATGGATGTTTGTGTTTGTCCCGGGCTGCGTACAGATATAACTTGTGTAAAAGGCGCAAAATGACCTTAGTAGTCGACGCCAAAATTTCTCATAAACCAAACCAATCATTTCCTTTAATAATAAAACACAACTACCATGATTAGAATCTTATTAGGATCCGCACATATTAACTCTCTTCGGATAACTAGATTAACCTACGCAAGTTCTTCAATAATGCTTTCCCATTTAAAGTTGTTCACAATAATGAACGCTGGCTTCAATTAATGTGAAAAGAGATTTCGAGAAGCATCACTGCAGGAACAACCTTAAATCGAGAACACCACTACTACAGAATATTTGGTATCTTAAAAATTTTATAAGCAATTTTCAGTGACATTGCGTGTACCATCCTGTAGACAGGCTCTACCAATAAATATCATTGTACAAAGAGCTTAAAATAGCTCTCACAACACTAAGAGTTCGAGGGAAAAAGATCGGAACATGGAATCAGTGATCTAAAATAGATTTACTCTATTATGATTTTGATAACAACCTTAGCTATCCATTTGAATCTATATATACAGGTATTGGACATTGAAACTGAAACACCTTCGCAAATAGCACTAGGTACCCCCAGGGCTGAATAGAACCTTCTGCTAGGTAATTAATCGTATGCATATCAATGAATCACGTGTCAGAGGTCTTGGTAGTCACTCCAGTAGAAAAGTTCGATAGTAAGCTTCAAATTGTCTGTGCAGAGCGCTATAATGGGAGACATATCCGACTTCAAAAGAGGGCAGATTGTTGGGGCGCGTCTAGCAGGTGCATCTGTGTCCAAAACTGCCACACTTTGTGATGTCTCACGTGCTACAGTATCCAGGGTGATGTGTGCATATGAACAGGAAGGACGAACCACGTCCAGGAGGAGCAACTGCAGGGGAAAACGGAAGTTGTCGGAAAGAGACGTCAGGACATTGACCAGGATTGTCGCACGAAAGCGGAAAACCACCGCAGCAGAAATCACCGCAGAAATGAATACACACCTCCAGGAACCTGTGTGCACGAAGACAATCCGCCGTTACCTGCATAAATCCAACATCCATGGCAGGGTTGCTATACCGAAGCCTTTCATCAGTAGTACAAATGCCTCCAAGCGGGTTCAGTGGTGCCGGACGCATAAAACCTGGACGTTGGATGACCTCAAACGCGTCATATTCTCGGACGAGTCCAGCTACACTGTCTTCCAAACAACAGGGAGGATATTCGTCTGGAGGAGCCCCTCTGATGCCTACAACCCAGACTGCTTGGCACCCACAGTCAAACACGGAGGTGGATCAGTAATGGTTTGGGGTGCAAACTGTGCAGGACCTCTACCGATCCTTCCCAAGACGTGTTACTGCTGTGCTGGCTGCCCACGGTGCCCCAACACCTTATTAAATAAAGATTTTGGATTTCTACCAGGTGTTACACCTTATGTTCAATACCTGTAGGAGTTCTTTAACTTAACTATCTACTCCATTTGCAATTAATAGGCTGGATGATGTCTGTTAATGCGCTTTTACACCTTCACAAAATTGAAAGAGCTTTGTTAATTTAAATGTAGAACCGACATTTTAAACTTTTTGATTACTTCTAGCCAATTTTCTGATTGCAATGTCATCTTAAAACTAGCGTTAGGTATTCACGTTTAATTAGGAAAATCTCATATAGCTGGTTATTTCATTTATTTCTTCAGTAAATATTGTAATCACTGATATTAAGTTTATTTTGCCCTGACGTTTAAATTAAACCAAAAATTGAGAAAAATTACCATACTGTTTCCTTAAGTTATTTACCCAACGCAATGTCTAGCCAGTAAGAATATCCATTCATAAGAATGCTGAACAATAAAAGAGTTTTAAAAAAAACGTTTATTACGAACAAGGACGACAGGAATCTACTGATTCACAACAAAAGTTTATTCATAGCCAAGCTGCCTTCGTCAGCGAATCCAAGACTTGATCAGGACAGAGACTCTCTGTTGTGGACTAGAAGTTTCCTGTCGTCCTTGTTAGTCTTTGTCCACTGTTTCTGGCTCCGATTCTCTCTGTATTCCGTTTATTACGGCTACATTATAGAATATGATCATGCGGATTGTAACAAAAGAGGCTCAATAATTTTTTATTGGAAAACATTTTCACTCCTTTGCATTAGATAACAGAGGCCAACAAAAAATAACTTTTTTTTAACGTTAAGAGCTGATTTTGATGCATTTTTGTGCTGAAACCGTATCTAACCTCAGTTTTTTGATTTTTTGTTTCTCAATGAAACATTTTAAATTATTCAGAGCTTCGGGCCTGATAAATTTCCTTGTGGCCCCAAAAGATGTATAATTTAACATTGCAACCGCTTCTCTTTACACACATTACTTTAACCATAACATAGAAGGGAAGTAATGAAACTCCGTAGTTCCCTATGTTCCATCGCATGATGGCGCCACTGCTGTTTTGGCTTCAAGCTTATTTTCCTGTTAACTTTTATTTACAAAATGATAAAATCTAAAATGAATGACAACATATCAAAAATAAAATTATAATTGTGCATTTATTAAACTTTATTGCCTTTAATAAATTTAAAACAGAATTATATTCCTTTATTGCCTTTATTAATAAATTTATAAAACAGAATTATACTCTTAAAAATAAATAACAGTTCATGTATAATCAGAGAAAGAGTTCAAATATTAAGAAAGCAATTTTTGCAAATTTTTTTTGTTTTTTTACTTTTCACTGCATTACAGACATCTCTCCTCAATTCTCTCGCCAGAAAATAAAAACTAGTCTGGATATAATACAAAATACAGGGTGAACAAAATACATTCGCTAAACACTTAAATTCTCGTGGCCACTCCTTACAGGATGTTAGTCTTTATATTCTTCATAACAACTTCCATAACAAAAAAGAAAAAAAGCAATTCGAGTTCTTTTCTCATGAAATTCAATTCCCTATAATGACATTCACATTCGCAAAGGCACCAGTCTTTCATTACCCTTTCCCCCACTCCCTTCTCCCTCCAACTATTCTCTAATTTGTCAAGGGGCTTTCTATAGCTTCTTTCAGTGTCTTTGGCTTGCCCT
>JAHWFO010003935.1:870947-936128 GCA_023313115.1 Rhysida immarginata | reverse complement strand
TTTTTCCTGGGGGGAAAAGCCCGGTCGAGTTTATTAGCTTTTCAGGGTAACGACTCATTCATTCTCATTAATTTTCCAAATGTAGGCCCTACTGTTTTCTAATAAGTATGGTTTTTGTCCACTTCGGCTAGCCATACCTTTCACTTTACCCACTCGATAAAGGGCAGAGGATGAGATTTTTTCACCGGGTTTTTTGCTAAACCCACATTTTACATGATGCTCTACAACTTTCTAAATAACACATGGGGTCTAACCCCTACCCCTACAAAATTAAAATTTTCAAAATTTACTCCTTCACCCCCAGGGACGCGAAATGTTATTATTCTGAATTAGAGAACATTAAAACCAAATAATCAATATTCATTTTCCCCCCACCTGTTCCCCTTGAGCCGTTATTTGGACCTAAAGACGGGACACCAATTATGAAACACCCTGAGAGGAGGGTATAGCCGAGAGGAGGTAGAGCGTAATATAGAGGGGGGTAGAAGAAATTCGCTAAATAGTCGAATAAATGTAGAACAAAAGATAGTAGAGTCACAAAAGCCAGATCTATCCATGGGAAGTGCCCTACTTAATAAAAATATTCCCAGCGCCACTTGTGTAAGCGCGAGAAGTTACGAAAACTAACTTTTGGGCCATAATAAATAAAGAAAAAAAAATCCAAAGTTTTTCCTTCCCCGTTTTACGAGGTTTATGCTTTTGTTTTCTTTATTCAAAGAGTAGATTTATAATAAATTGGATTGGCTCTTTCTGACATTAATGATCTGACAATAAAAATAAATGAAACTGATGACCTGGTTATGACTCGAGGAATTTTTTTCTCAAAATTACATTAGACGCTGTAGACAGGGTTTATTTTCCTGTATGCAAAGATGGAAGGCGACTGTTTCAGAGGAAAGTGTTTGTTTACTTTATGTTTCTGTGTATGCCAAATTCCACAGGACCAAGAGCAACAGGGTTAAACCAAACGTCAAAAAATATTTAGAGGTTTTGTTTCAAGTATTCCTCTCAGCTTAGAGCTTTGTAAAGGACCCTTGAAAATAAACTTAATAAAATCAAAGACAAAATTTTATGAATCGTAAACTGGAACGACTGCACAGCATTTACATACATGCACAGAGAGTATAAATAATAATCTAATTTTAACCTAATCTGAAAAAAATGAGTTCTTTATTTAGCAAACGACAAGCGCAAAAAAAACAAAAAAACTTCTATCACACCCTAAACGTAGCCGGCTTCTGAAGTTTATTTGGTTTCAGCTTTTCGATAAACTTCGATCATAAGAAATTTCGAAAGCTCTTCGAAAACGGTTTATCTCGAAAACAATTGAACATAGGCATTCACACGATGTTTTAAGAGCATAAAAGCAAATTAAATTCCTCCTGCGAGAAAACGACTCGAATTTACTTATTTATTTTTTCCTGTTGTCGATTCACCTTAATTAACAACTCAGCCCCCCTCCCTCGACTTTATTTGGTTAATTGAAAATGAATAATGCAGTGAATAAATTCTTTCATTAATTAAAATCTACCAGAAAAGAGGAGCGAACACTTTAAACCCAACGTATTTTTCTCTTGTTTACCCCAACCTCGACGAATAGCAAGGACATTGCTCCAAGCTACTCGTTTACTTTAAAACTTCGGTATTACTGCTGGAAGGGAAAACTGTTGAAACCGATGTAAGGAATTCACTCACCATCAAAAAGTGTGAAATAATAAACGCTGTGCTTGATAAACTCTAGATGCTTCATATTGAAATAAAGTTTCTAGCCTACTGTTCAAGGTCTAGTCTTTACTTATTGGTATATACACTAGAATATGTTCATAGTTTTTGACTGGATCTCTCAGAAGCTTTTTGAATAATCTAAATTGTATTACTGTTGTGAAATTTGCCAATTATGTTAAATGAAGATGACCTAATATACATGTACAGATGCAAAAAATTCAAAATACTTTTAAATCATTATTCTATATTCCTAAATAATTAAAGAATTTAAATATTTCAAATTGATTAATACGCACTAGGTGAGTATCACATTCAACATTTACTTTAAAAGCATGTCATTTTCATACGGACCCAGGTGTCATAGTTCAAGTAAACCGCTTATTTCTAAATTCTAATCGGATTAAATTCTAGGGAAGCATCCTGGATAAACTTCTTAGAGAATCACCTTATTATTCATAGAATTTTGCTTTCTCATTAATTTTTAATGATTTTTCATTAATGATTAAATTTGACGATTGTTCTGAATGACGCGGATCGTACTGTTCTTTTGGGGTTTTTTTCGTTACTGTTGATATGAAAAAGATATCCAAATAATATGATAATTTAATTGGATGTAGAAAATTATTCGTTATTTCAAGGAGTCTTTGATTCTTATATTTACGAAAAGGTTGATGTTGCTATATTAAGCACTGTGTTTTGGCATGTTCCTCGTAAATGGTAATCCTCAAAATTATTATGTACATGAGTTGGACAAATTAATTAGTAAGGTGCTGCTTTTAATACAGCTCCATAGAGATTTGACAGTATTCAAGAGGAGCGATTGTAATGGGGGGGGGGGGGGTCTAGAAATTTAGGCGTCGACTACTAAGGTAGACTATTTCGCGCCTTTTACACAAGTTATATCTATACGCAGCCCGGGACAAACACAAACATCCATGCCCACGGCGGGATTCGAACCCAAGGCCAGGCGGACTCGAGAAATAGAAAGATTTCCCGATTGTGATGGCCAGGAAAGATTTGGTGCTCCTGAAACCAAGACTGAATTGATCCGGGTGTGTGTGTGGCTGCATTGCACTCTTGAGAAATGTCATTATAGTTGGAAAATAACCTATGGGCCATAGGATGGACGCGATCACCGAGAATGTCCAAGTATTCGCTGACAAGAACACGATCCTTGAGAGTACGAAGAGAAACCGCTGATACACCCCAAATTTGCCAGTTGAAACTAAATAGTGTAGGACACTCTTGCACAAAACCGATCTACAGTTGAATATGATACGATATAAACAAGGACTCATTAGACCATATAACTGTTTCTAGTCATCGGCTGTTCAGCTATTCTGATCGTGGCATATTTTTCGGATATTTCCATTGTGCAGTTCTTAGTGGAAGCCGTGTTTTTCAGATGGAGATTCAGTTCTGCTATCGCTTTTCGATGAGCCTTGTCTTTAAATTCTGTGTTGCAGCCATTACTCTTCCTCTTACTGTCCTTTGTGTATGTCTATGCAGTCATAAACATGGAGACCATTACTAATTCCGGAAACTAATTACAATGTACTAAGTATGGGAATACAAGTGATTAATACACACGATACTGTGCCACCAAGAGAAGCTCCGCAGAGCCATCAAGAGCCAACGCCCTGGAAAATTGTCACGTGGAATTATCCTTCTTAAAGACAATGCCCAACTTCAATTCCAAACTTCACGCGGCGCTCGCAACAGCGATTATCCTGCAACGCTTCCGCTGGGTGGTCCTTGCTCACCCTTTCCTCCAGTGACTTTTTTAATCAAGAGGACCGTGCTGCAGCGGGGGAATGGTTTCGGCTCCAGCTTCTTTAAAAAAAGCTACACAGAAACTTCGACGGTTGGGACCAATGCCTGAACAACATTAAGTGAAAGCGTATAGCAATAATCGTTCGACTGCTACGTATTGCTAAACGACTCATTCTGTCAGCTGTAGTCTGTTTCACTTGAACAATCCATGTAAAAGTTTTCCGGGTACTCACTAGACCAAATTTATTTCTGTGGGCGAATGCTTGAATAACTTTGATAACCCTAGCGGCCCCATCATTTGTGTTCATTTTCTTGAACTTAGAATCGTTTCAGACCCTTGCACATTTTGAGTTTAAAATCATTTCGCTAGTTTCATGAATTGCAGTGCCGAGACATATTTCATAAAACTAAAGCGATGAAAATTTCACCAGAGGACATTTGTTGAAGCCGCCTCTACAAAGCAACATATGCATGCTATTTCTGGCATTTTGCATTGATTAAAATTGTCGTCATTCTTTCATTTATTTTTTATATTTTTACAATGAAGGAAATTTCTTAAAATCAAATGAATTTAATGTTTTTCTTATGCCGAAGCATTCATTACGAAGTCGAGCCTAAACAAATTATTATCCACAACCATGACACTTGATGAATTTAAAATTTTATTCTGCTAATATCAATTTCAAATTAAATATTAGGAGCAAATTTGCGGCTCGTGTTGAAGTCTGGTTATGAGGATTCTCATTTATAATTCATGAATCGTTAATTTGGAAAATAGAACAAAATTACATTCTTTATCTTCAATATACATCAAAGAGAATTGGCCAATTTCAAACAATGTTTGGATGGCGAAGAATTTGTGTAAAGTTCAATTACAAACAGACAAGCGGGCAGGCGGATCCATGGAATCATTCAATTTACGTATTTTCAAAAAGAGAATATATAAATAAAAACTATACGAAATACGTTTATGAAATGTTTAACAAAATAAAAATACTGTGTTATTTAAGTAAAAACGTATAAATCATAGACAAAGCTCTCATATGAAGTCGAGTCGAACTTAGCATTTCTTGTTCAACAGTTACCAGCAACTTACCAGGGCTCTTACCTCAGAAAAAGTTTGCAACATAAAACATTTAATAAATAGTGAATATTGGAGCAAAATATAAAACGAAAAATAAATAGGAGCACGAAAAATAAAGGGACAAGTAGAAAGGAATGAAGGAACCAAGTCCGTCGTAGGCGAGACCTGTGTTGTTTAGCACCGGGATGAAACAATTCAATCCGCCTGGCCCCGCGAATTCCGTTCTTTGGCTAAGAACCACTGGGGAACGAGAGAAACCATGAAATGGCAAAAGTTAAGTGTATATTGCACGATAGAGAGCGACAGGCAGAAAACAAAGTGATTTCCCAGAGGGTGAAAAGAATAGGAGGCGAAAGAGGAAGGGAATGGAAGAAAATAAAACTGAAAATACTTTGATCAATAAAGCAATATTTGATCATTGACAGCCAATGAAAGAAGAAAAAAAGAACAAAGCTGAACAGAGGAAGGCTATCAGACGACGGGGAATACAATTTGTTTTTATATAGATCTCATTTAAAAAAAAAAAAGAAAGAAAGCTCAAAATGCACTCAAAAATAAAAATGTTTATAAATTTAAGAAACTGCTGTTAAAATACAGAGACAAAGTGAACATTTTATTCTTCCACTAAAAACAATTTTTTTAAATCAATCCAGAATATCTTTTAAACTTCTCAAATTTTAATTATTTGCACAAAAGTCAACGAGACCAATTATATATTTTTCAGTGCAGAGAAATGAAGAGGTAGATATTGAAGATAATTTTGAAGAAAATCTCAAACTGATGATAATTTAGATTCTGTAATGCTCATCCAGGCGTGATTCTAATCATACCGGAGACTGCTATGGAGCATTTAATTTTAGGTTGAGATTACATCTTCTTGCCAAAGGGATTTACAAGTTTGTGAAAAATCCAACACCTCGCAGGTCGGATTATCTTGCGAATACATCAGGATGGGGTATGCAAATTATCACAATTACAGGGCAAATGAACAATATCCTCTGAATTTTATTTTTGTGTGGGGGATAAGTGGACACAAAGGAGATGTTCAAATCAATGACTGACCTGAAATCTCATAGTCAGGAATTCTTAGTGACTGAATATGCCCCGTTTCTTAAGGAGTCTCGCCCAATACATTTGAGCGAGACAGAAGTAAGAGAAGCCGAACGTTCCCACCGCCAAACTGACAATAATATGGAACGAAGGAAAAGCGGACGCATCACCGTGAGGAAACTAACCGAACCGGAATCGTACGAGTAAACAGGAGGATTGATAAATACAATGTTGACAAAGAAAGGAAAACTATCTCCAGTTTATCTTGATTTACTTACGTCAATAAGAAACTCTTACACGGGAAAAGAAACGCAATTGACCTTTATCCCCTGTATTGTGATTGGTTGCCACTAAACGTCACTGATTTTTTTACAAAATGCAAATGGCGGACACTGGACGTGTTAACGGCATTTGTTGACTGTATCTTAAGTGAAAGTTTTAATTGTTGTTGTTCAAAATTTTTATTGCTATGGTTAAATATTATTGTATTCCCAATTGTCAGAATGAGGAGAAAGAAATAAACATCATTAGAAAATAATTTTATAGGTAATTTGGAAATGACTTTAAAATTAAAATTATGAAAGGTTATCAGTAAACATTTAAATCATTATATTTTGCAAATTTCAGGTTAATAATGTATGTTAAATTAATAAAGATAATAATAAAAATCTTTAAAGTAGTAAAAATCTATGAAAAATGTAAAAAAAGTGAATTTTACTCAAATCACAAATGCTTACAACACGACCAAGGGACGCCATTTTTTATGTGGTCACATGGGTAGTCAAGGCTACGAATGCTAAGAAAGTGTGTGAGAACGAGAGTTTATGATAAAGGTCAATTGCCGTAAGGAATGAGTAAATTTTTAGAAATTGCTATCGTTAAAATTGAATTATTAATTATCATAGAATAGAATGTACGTAAATCGAAGAAATATTAATGAACTCTCTAATAATGAAATATTTTTATCTTAAGAGATGGACAAGAACAAATAATACAGGACCATTCAATTTCAAATTAGGATAATTCCACATTAACTAGACATATACCAATTAGAAGTAAAATAGGAAATCTTCCAAGCTTTCCTCGAGATGGCTCCGAGATAATGTGTGTGTGAACAAAATGGCAGCAATACAGCAGAAATTTTTTAGGGTGCTACAATTGTCCAGGTGTGAATCGGTAGAGGCAGTGAAGCGTTAGTTTCGTCAGCGTTGCGAAGTTAATCTACCGTGGGATCGGTAATTCGAGAAAACAAGATATTTGTGTAACCGCAAGAACATAAGATGACCACATGCATGTGAGAATTTTGTGCAAAGAATCAGAGAGTTCCCTGTATGTTGTTGATAAACCACATGAGCACAAGGCGAGATGGAAAACGGGAAGGCTCCTCCGCCCACCTCTCGCATCCCCTGATTGATAGTAAGCTTGCCAGCCGCACACTGGTTAGGCAAGGCAGGGAAGCCAGAGAATCCAATGAGCAGATTTTCAATAAAAAGAAATACAGAATAATTCTAAATGAATGAAATTATTACAGAACGTGTAAGGGTCAATAAGTAAGATAATCACAAAATTTACCTAACTCACAAAAAAATCACAAGCACTCATTTAATGTGGGAGGCGCGTGTCACAAGGCCAATGTTCAGGCAACTATAATTCTTGCCATACAGGGCCAGCATTTCCACATTTACAATTTCATTGGCAGCTACAATTCGCCGTCGTAGATCAGGCCGATTTTGTAGAATAGGTGGAACAGAAACAGCTTTTCTAGTGAAAAAATCAGAGAGTAAGGTCGTAGGTCATGGGTGGCCAACTTCGAAATGCCAGATCATTGGCAGTACCAAGGCCAATCCAGCGGTTCATTAGGTATAATAATGGTTGGTTCACCATCTTGTTGAAACACGTAGTCCCTCGAGTTTTCAAACTGATGCATCTGCAGGATTAGGAACTGGTCCAGTATGTCACGGTACGCAAAAATTGCTGTTTGCGCTCTGGACGAGCATAACAAGCTCAAGATAAAAATAAAAAAAAAACTTGAGTTTTCCTATTTATCGAGACCTTACACGTTGTTCAGTAATAAATATTAATTTGTATGGGATTGTAAAGTAATTTCATTCATTTAGAAGGATCTGAATGGCAATATACTATACATAAGTTATTCAATAAAGCACATCACCCGATAAAAAGATTTTGAAAGGAAATAAAAAGCCCTTAATTTGAAGAATTTTTCTAAAAATAATGAAAAATTTACCAACCTTTTGAAAATCGAAGCGCAGATTTTGTTTCCACTCAGTTCGTGAGGCTGACCTTCTGTTTCTGGAAGCGATCGACAACGCATTTATCCTGCTTCTTCTTAGAAAACCCTTATGCGAAAATCCATCTAATTCTGTTTCATAGAGATAAGATGATATATCCGATGTTACGAGTAGAAACGTATCCTACTGCTCCTGAAGATATTTCCACTGACTGAGGAAATAATTCTGCAGAAAGTTCTGCCAATGTATGCCCTGTAGAAGAGTCCCGTATAGTCGCGAAAGACCAAGGAGACGAGGTTGAAATTGCCTTTATTTCTGTAACAAAATCATGATTAAAAAAAAAAATTTCGAATTCCAGAACATATTAAGAAAGAAAAGTTTTGGCCCAATTTGCACAATTTCGATGAAAACTATTTTTAATAATTCCTAATATTCACATTTCGTCTATAATATAATGCTCCTTTTAAAATTATGCTGCCTTTCAAAATTTATAGAAATTTTGCCCATCCTAAATCATAAATGTCGACACTAAACTTATTTCTAGGGCTCTCTAAAACTCTAAGAGAACTAAGATTTTCTTCCTAAATTAGTTTTGTTGGAAAAAAAAAACGATTTTGATTAATTAAGACGAAAAAAAAAACCCTTTCGGAAACTTGACTCCCAATAAAATGGCGGAGTTCCGAAATCGCAAATCATCTTTCATCGTCAATAGAAATTTTACTTTGTCAAAGCCTGAAAATTAAAAAGATGATCGAAATCCTTGTTCATGTGACTGCGAAACAACAACTCCACGAACAACTCCAATTAATAAGCATTACAACAAGTTAACTGGGTCGCTTGACACGGAGATGCGATCAGCCAATAACAGCCATTCTTCCTTGGCGACTTTTAAGTCGATGAGGGACGACACTCCACGTGCTAATGATGATTAACGATCTATTGGCAGAAAACGGCGGATAATGATTAAGAAGGGGACGTTACCGAAAATGTCGTTAGTGCCATCTGCCAAAGTGAAATTCCCTACGGTAGAAGGGGGGAGGGGGAAAAAAAACGTCTCCGGTTTTCAACACTCGGAAACACAATAGGAAGTGGCAGCAAAATAGGTTGGGTGGGTGTGGAAGGAAACGACTGCGAGACGCAGCCATTGCCAAAAAACATCGAATGAACGCGTCGTTAACACAAGCCGACGATTAGGAATCTTGCTTCGGTCGGAAGATTAATAATGAAAGACACAGACCTACACAAAAAGAAAAACAATCAACAAAAGTTCCTGCAATTTTGCGAAGAAAGTTTAAATATTTTAAATTCTTTTATAGCCATCATAAATTTAATTGTAAAGAATCCAGATTACGATAACCGAGTCCTTTGTGCAACTCTAAATTGCCACTTTGTTCAATTGTAATTACATTCTCATTTAAACATTTTTACAGTTATTTAATAACGAGGAGACTTTTTCAAAGCCACTAGCGGTTGGAATGGCTCACTTCTTTAACAATTTCACTCTCCATCTCGTTGAAAAGGGAGCATCGCCAAATCTTTCGGATAGTTTATATGGGCTACGTCGACTGAGTTTTTTATGGACTAAAAGTTTGAACGCCTACGTAATTCTTCGAGGAAAACTACCTGCCATATAAGGAGACAATGCAGAAATATCTCCAAGACAACGGTTCAAAACGGGCATGCGAAGGTATTTCGTGGAAATGGTATCTATGGAATTAAATCTTTCTTACAACTTTCTCAAATTATTCCCTTATCCTCCCTCTCCGCCTCCGAGATTGCCGTCCCGTGTAGGTAGAAGAAAAAAAATGATCTGATAGGTAAAATGAAAAATATATTGGCTTTTGGTTTGATTGCAGACAATAAGAAAATTTTGTTTTCATAATAGCGCTTGCATTAGAATCTTCTGAAAAGTTTATTAATCAAATTAATAAATTGGTTACTCTGGAAAAATTTCTAATTTGTTGCTTCATCTTACATTCTTGATCCAGTGCAATTTGCTCGATAAATAAATTATATTAATTTTAAGTCTCTCCAGTTGGTTTTCTTATGGGATAACGTAGAAGTTAATGTTGTTTTGAAATCAGATAATGATTAGTGTTTCTGAGAAAAATTTATATTTAGGACTAGCCTAGAATCTTCATGCGGTTCTTCTGTTGGAACTATTTGTAGCAATTACCTATTGTGATATTACACACATGAGATTGAAACTTGATACATCACTTTTTAAGAAGGTTCATGGACGTATGACCCCTGTGGAAAAAATCTCAGCTCGGTCATCGAAAAATAACTACTGAGAAAAAGAAGAGAGTAAAAGATCTAAGAACGTGCATTCCGGTTGAAATTGCTTCTATGCATTCGCTTCTTAGAATTTGCCTTATATTATCGGATAAATTGTAACCTTAAACATCCTTAAACAGCCCCAACAAAACCGTAATAATGAAAACAACAATTGTGCGGATCCTAAAAGAGATCACGATTTTAGGAGAGTTATTTTAACATCTAACAGAAGGCATCATTAAACGTTAATAAAGAGAACATTACAAAATTCGGTCATATGAAAACACTCCTCCGCGAAAAGATAACGTTGATTTTGTGATGTGTAGAATGGGGCACATCGCACATCAAACGGGGTATTATCAAAATGGTTTAAACCATTTCTAATTGTTATATTTGCTTCACAAATTGTCAAAACAAGAAATAATTTCACACACATTTGAAATCTACCAACTAGAATATTTCTACCCTGTATAATGAACTGTCCAAGTTTAATTCTCGGTTGGTAACATGGAGCTGCCTCGTCACAAGTGCCCTATGTGAGCTCCTTACGTTATTCTGCAGTAATCCGACTCGGCCCATCCACGCGTTCTCACCAATGGTGCACATCACAGCGCGAATGCAATATTTCAATTCATGAACATTTTGGGGGATTCTTTGGTAGCACTTCTTTATTAAATCGAAATCGACGTTGCACATTTAACACTGATCTACTCGCATGAAGTTCTAAACGAAAAAACTACTGCTTACCAGCTATTTTTCAACATACCCGTCTGGTGAAAGAACCATGAACGTCTGGTACCGTTCATAAACAAACTTGTGGATGTATTTCACCGGATATTCGATCGCTACTGATATTGTATTCCTCATGGAGAGTATTGTTTATCGTTCAAATCACATTGTAATCGTTCAAATCATTTTGAAACACGATATATAGATAACTGAAATATCGTACTATTGTTATTGTAACTTTCCCTAAATATTTGAAGATGTTTATAACGCACCTTCCATTTAGTTACAAAGACTTCCATAAAGTATGGCTATCTGACTTTAAAATGCCTTTTATTACTTGGTCGTTAGCCGTGACAGTACGGTTTCGTAAATGAAGTAACATACGCTAAGCTCTTACTGAAATACCAACATCTGTACAAACATCGGTTTGCGGCGCTTTTACTCCCGAAATTTTGCTTTCTTTATAATTTCTAACATACACTGTTACTCAGACCTATTTAACTGGTGTCTACAGTTGGCGTCGAATATCACCTGCAAAGACAATTCTAAATGCCCTCTACTTAAAGAACACTATTGGTTTGTTTCCTTCTACCGCCATGGTTTCCCGGCACTTAAGTATAGTAGGAGAGGTATGAAAAGGCTAACAAGTGTTTTGACACACGAACTCACCGACCACAACAAAGCACAGTGAATGGAAGTGTGTTCTTAACTCCTCCTTAATCTACTTTTTAACATAATTTCCACCTACATTAAGGCACTTGAGGATGGAATTCAGAAGCTGGTCGTACGATACGATAAGCAGCTTAATATAGGTGGAAATTATGTTGAAAAGTAGATTAAGGTCCAGGCTTTCATATAAAAATTAAGGTTTTAAAAAAATGTCCTTGTTTTTTAATATCAAAACGGAACTTATTTAAAAAACACGCCTCGTATACACTCACTCACCTGAGTGAGTCATGGCACACCTGCCTAATAACGTGTTGGGCCCTCTCTGGCCCGGATAACGGCGGCGACCCGTCGTGAAAGAGAGTCTACCACTCCCCGGAACATATCCACAGGCACTGCAAGCCATGCCGCCTCCACTACACTCCACAACGATGCTGCATTTACCAGTTGTGTTGGTGACGACCTGACAGATCGTTCGATGATGTCCCACAACTGTTCAATGGGATTGCAATCTGGGGAACGTGGAGGCCAAATCATTGTCGTGAAGTCGGTAGCATGTTTCTCCAGCCACTGCCATGTCACAAGGGCTGTGTGTGGAGGCGCATTATCTTGCTGGAAGATGCCGTCGCCCGCGAGATAAAAACAGTTCATGAAGGGGTGCAGGTGGTCCCCAAGCAGATCGACGTAGAAAGTAGCACGCAGATGGATGTCAGATGCACCAGTGGACCCATTGCATGCCACGAGAAAACACCCCAGACAAATATGGAGCCTCCACCTGCCTGAGTGGTCCTTACCTGACAGGCCTGTGCCAGACACGGACACGTGAAACCGTGACTCGTCGGACCAGGCAACCCTTCGCCAGTCCTCAGCGGTCCAATGTCAATGTTGGTTGGCCCAGGCTAGGCGTTGCCGACGATGTGCTCCCAAAGCCTGCAGCTGCCAAAGTTCTCCGAATTGTCGTCACGGACACAGATGTGATGTGGCCCGATGTCGCCCTTCGGTCAGCAGTTGCAAGCCGGGTGACCCAGCGAACACCTCTGGCATCAATGAGGCGTGGGCGGCCCGTCCGCTGTCCGACATGGGTTGTAATCCCTCGTTAGATGTACTCTCGATAGACCCTTGCAACGGTTGTGCGGGAAGGGTGTTGGCTACATCTGATATTGAGGCACCCATCCGTCTGGCACCAACAATCATCCCACGTTCAAATGCGGATAGCTTTCGGCGACTCTCATAAATAATGGCAGACGTTTCAGCTAATACTTTCTTGTCAATACCAGCTGAAAGGGAGGTGGGAAGCTTGGTGGACTCGCAGAATGTAGCTGACGACGCACAGGTTGATTTCTCCATGCAGCTAGTTTTGCTTACAATGATTGTGTGATATCAAGGAGTCCTGAACACCTGCATTCCGAGAATGGAAGCAGCGGGATCTGTCTCATTACGGAAAGGGAACCTGGTTGGAGGGGTGTGCCATGTCTTTTGGTGAGTGAGTGTAATTCCATGGGTTGATAGGATTCGTCCAAAATGAATACAAATCCTTTTTTCCGAGAGATAGAAAAATATATAGAATACAGTGCATTTGTAAATTAGAAATGATTTTTGCTACACGAAGCCAGAATATGATTTTTTAAAATGAACTGTATAAAATTTTCAGGTGTCCAATTTTAAGAGTTTTCTAAGGCGCTAAAGAATTTTTTAAAATTTTATGCCGTAAAAACACCAACGTTCTCAAATCTGCGTTTCCCTTTAAGAAACGCAGGAGATCGGAACAACAAAATTACTATTTTCTGTCTGCTTGATGTAAAAATATAAACAAAGCCGAGAACTCCAATTTCCAAGAAAAGGGAAACGGTATGTAATGTCTCTTGACAGAGTAGAAAGGTAAGTTTCGTTGCAAATGCTACTTATTTGGTTTTGTTTGTGTGCCTATTTGTTCAAGCAGAACTTACGACGATCAGAATAAACGCCAATGATAACAATACAAATATAGTGCATTGACAAAAAATATACAGCGGTTGCGAAGGAAACGTTTCTCAACCAACAGAATAGGAAAGTCGATGAAAAAGAGGCAAAACAGAGCAAGAAAGGTTCATTCGTATATGTAAGAGGTTAAAGGCGGAGGAGGAAAAGAGAAAAGGAAAAAGAGAACGAAAAAAGAAAGAAAAAGAAAAGGAAACTACAAATGGAAATCAAACCCTCCGCTAAGTTGAACATCCACTTTTCCTATATCGTATAATTCCCATCGGAGGCCAAACGCCGTGTTTAACTAGGAACGTTGCGTGATCGGAATTTCAGAAAAGCGGAAAAACTTTTTAGTTTTTTTTTTCTTCTTTTTTTTTTATTCCTCCAAATGAAAATAGGGAGAAAAAATTCGTATTGCGTTGAAAATGCTGCTCGGTTAAAGGTTAATTAGAAAAATGCGTAGAGGAAGAAGGAAAAAATATAAAGTGAGGACTAATTTAAGTTGGAAAAAATCCACAAATGATTTTTCAACGAGAATAACACAAACCGCCCCCCAGAATTTCCCCCCCCCCCCCCCCTCCACCACCACCACCACCACTCCGAACATGGCACCAACATTCAAGGGCCACTTCGCCAGCGACGCTCGCCTCCAATTTAGTTCTTCAGCCCGTTTCTTCTTCAGGAGGAAGTTTTATTACTGATATAAAAGTTTATAACTCTTTATAAATGCCTAGTAAATTTTAAAAATTCAGTTTTCCATCGATATACAGGCGCAGAAAAAGCAGGAGTTTGTTATTATTAACTATTTATCTTTGTACAAGAGAGCCAAGAAAAGTAGACCTCGCCGCCTTCTCTTGTTATTTATATATTTAATACATTTCTGGAACCGAAGTCTATTATATTTTTCCCTCCACGAAATTCGCTGTCGTTCCATTTTCCAGACCTAATTTCGAGGACGAAAACAAAAATCTTCTCCGAAAATTAACCGAGGGAGAATCTGAATCAAGAATGTAATCTGTCTTCATTTATATGATCACTTTTTTTCTCTGCAGTTTTTTTTTCTTCTCTCCTTTAATTCCCTAGAAAATTTTTTGCTCCGCAGTAGAGGAAAATATTCTCAAGTTTGAAAAGAACTTTAAATGAAAAAGAAAATAACTGGAAAAAAAATCTTCAACTTTACGCCGAAGCTTAAGATTGAAACTTAAACAAAAAAAACAAACAAAAAAAACAAGCGAAAGGATTTAGAATGCTTATAGAAGTTGATGGACTAAATTTACTTTAATTACCAGTTCAAATGGCAAACGACACTTTCACAAGTAAAGCCGCTTAAATGAGCGACGTTTCCAATCTAGAATGCCTGTCAAACAATTACTTGTAACAACTTATTGCAATTAAAAGCTTATTTCAATTTTTCAAAGCTCGAAGTATGGACCTCAATAATTATATCGCTCTCAGTTTTAGATTAATGTATTTTCTCAACCAAAATATCTTCACGTGAAATTAAAATATGTTTATGCATATGTTGCAAATCTTTTATCTTGAGCTTGTTCAGAATATAAAATGATTGTACTGAGATACATTAAAAACTTGGGACAAAATGTATGAAAAGAACTGTAAACTCACCAAGGTTTTCCCTTACACGTTATAAATATTCCCCTTTGTAATCGAGTTCGGTACATACATTTTGTAGCATTCCCCATCACACCAGCATTGTGCGTTCTAGCAATTGGCTACCAACAGGTGTATCATGATGCAAACTTGGTGAGTTTACGGTTCTTTTCAAGTATCAATTATATCTCTATGCACAATACTGTGAAAAATATAATGTTTTGAAAACGAATGAGCCATTTCTAGTAGTCATGTACAGTTGCAAATTTCCCAATTCAGATATGAAAAGCTTACGTGACAACACAGCATGCGGCACCTTAGCATTTTTCATTATACAAGATGAAAATGAAAGACTGCGCTACAGATGACACAATACGCTTGGTAATAGTAATACTCTTACGACAGACTTCCAACTGTAGTCAAACGGTTGTGCCTACCTCGGAAGGCAAGTGTTTTCCGCTTATCACCATCACCAGGAAGCAATGAGATATCTTGTAGGGGTATTATATTATTATTATAATATTATACGCCGCATAATGTTCCGTAGTGGCCAATTGCCTTGATACTTACCTGTACTCAGCTACTTTTCAAACCCGCTTATCCGTTAGGGTCGCGGAGGCAGCAGCCCTATGGAGGATGTCCAGCGATCGCGATCTTCCGCCATTAGGATAATGAGTCGCCGTGGTAATACCCAAGCGACTCGAACCCAGATTCTCCATGTAGTCTAGCCACCTGGTTCTAGGCAGACCCCTTAGTCTCTTACCAACTGGCTTTGAAAATAACTGCCTGCCTAGGAAGACCAATTTACGGCATCCGTATCACGTGGCCATACCAGCGCAACTAAGATCTCTCAATGCGGTGAAGTAGCGGGTCAACACTTAAAGCAGTGGTTCCCAACTTTTTCGAATAGCGACCCCCTTTTAAGAGGGTAGTACATGGCAAAATAAAAAATTCTCAAATTATCTTAGCTCGGCGACCCCCCCCCCCCTCCTCTAGAAAAGGTTTCGCGACCCCCAGGTTGGGAACCAGGAACTTAAAGACTCTTTTATTGTGCTGCTATGCACTCTATCTACTAGAGTAACACCTGCCACACCTCTCGGAAATCTCATTTCGGCCGCTTGTACCCGCGATCGCATGACCATAGGTGAGAATGGGGACAAAGATAGATTTGAAATCAGAGAACTTGCCTTGATACCGCAAGCATATTACAAAGTCTTTTGTTGCTCCTTACGGCCATAGCGACATCATCCTTTTTACGCAGTTTACGGGCCTTCCTGGTTTTACATGGAATGTCCCCGTTTCCTCGAAACGCAGAATCGGTGACTGAGAGCGGATACTTTCGTAAGGATTTGAAACGTCGATATTCCTTAAGAGTCGCTGCGTCGTTGGCAGTACAGTTTTACGAGCATTATCACTTGTCGCTAATCCAAACTGATGAAACAAGATTTGTGACGACAGTTGTGTCACTATCTATCCAATATGCAAATTAAAACGACATTAGCGCCAAATATCACCCCAGTGGATAATTTTGAACTAATTTTTTTTTTATTTAAGAAACAGAAACCCTATTGAAAAAAAATAGGGAAATTGAAGCCTTGTGAATGCCGTTAATCTTATGAATCTGATTTTAATTGCAGTTTCGCTTTAATGTTTTTTTAAACATAGAATCAACCATTAAGTATTTTTTAGAGGATTTTAAATAATTCAGTATGTTCATTCTTATATATTTCTCCTCCTTAGTTTCACATTAATCAAAAAGTAGATATTTTGTGATATTTGCAACAACCGATTTAGTTTAGGGTAACAATATGCTTGCAGTAGCCTAGCCTTTATCTCCGCCATCTTATCAGAGGTCAGAAGTCTTAACTGGTCAAATGAGGATTCATTTGAAAATGTAATGTTTATGTTTTTCCTTTCTCTTCGTCTATAGCATTTAGTGGACTTGATTTGCGGTCGGCGAGACGGTAATATCGCATTGTTATTTACCTCTCACCGACCGGAGGGGAAGAAATTCGTTGCCGAGCCCCCGAAGAAAGGGAACGGAACGGCCGGCGAGCATCTGGCATCACGGGGTCTCCCGTGTTTGTGTTTGCCTGTTGACTTAACCCTCAAACAAATTGTTCGCATCCATCTGGAAACGAAGAGATTTTCAGCAACAAAGAGCGGCCAGATTGGCCGAACTGGGGTTCCCAGCACCACCCAATCTAATTAGAAATGATGATTTGCCATTTAACCCTCTTTGTGAAGTTATTAAGCAAGAATAACAAGGATGGGGGCTAAAGAAAATGTTCCATTTTCGAGTTCTTGGAACTCGAGTCTTATTACGATAATAACCATTACGTGGATGGAAAAAAAAAATAAAACTGCTCTTTATCGCCTTCTTCTATACGATTAACTAAGAACTTCAACGAGAAACATAATGAGATTGAAATGTGCTTTCTCAACATTAGAAAAACACGAAAAAATCTGAAAATCACGAGGAAATGATGCTGTGGCAAAACTGGTTAATTGTTGCCAATTTAAAAACTTCGAAGCTAAAATGTTTATTCAATGGATTAATTTTCACTTTTTATTATATAATTTTTTTTATGAAATCAATATCATCCTTCATCCGAATACAGATGGCCCCTTATAAGCGACGTTGAAGTAATCATAGTTAATTTCACATGTTACGAGCGTTTTCTGGGAAAGACTATTTTCAAAGCTGTTTCCCACGTGCCTCAATGATAAATTCTTTTAATGAACATCCTGATTAGCGTTCTTCTTTGAGACGAACGATTTGACTCAATAGACTTGTGGTCCTGTTTTACCAACACATGTACTGAGAAAAATCCATCGAAAAGGATGGATGTGTATATTCTGAAGCAATTCCTGAACGGGCTCTAAATCATTTAAATCTGCAGCAATAACAAGAAATAAGTCCAACATAGTTTTCGTTTTTAAATTAGACTTTTTGTTTACAATTTGTTCCAAATAAACACAGCAGCTACTCTAATTATGAGATTTTTTTCTATGGGGCCATTTGAACTCGTTAGTTTATACTACTCCAATGAAAGTGTTTTTGAATGCAATAAGAAAGAACCCTGGTGTTTTTGAACAAGTTCGGCAGTCCAAATATTGTCTACTTTTATTTTTTATTCCTATATAAACTTTTGCGTATGCATCATAATCTTCTGAAACCTCTCCGTCGATTAAATGGTGTCAACAACAGGGGCGTAGCCGGAATTTTCTAAACGGGGGGGGAGGGGGAGACCAACGCACTTAAAAAACAAAGCCTGCTCACTGCATGCTAACTGCGTCATCAAACGAGGGCTGACAATCCAACTTTCATTGTTTACAACAAACGAAAAAACACTGAATGAAAGTTGAATTGTCAGCTCAGGTTTGATGATGCAGTGAGCAGGTTTTGTTTTTTAGGTGGCATTGGGGGGACCTGATGAAAGCTTGGCTATTCTTTTTTTATTAAAAGTTCTCCCCAACAAGATTCACCGTTATAAGGTATGCCGAAAAAGTTATATTTTAACTTTAATGCAATAAATATAATCAATAAATAAATAATTTGAATTTTCCGACAATCAATCTTGAATTTTTTTTCCGACGGGGGAGGGACCGGATGCGGTGATTCCCTCCCCTGGCGACGCCCATGAACAAAGTGACTATCGATAAATTAGCTATGTTGTCGATTTGGTACTCGTTGAAGAGCCCTACCACCCTTTTGTCTTCGTGAAGTGATGCGCTAGAGGATAGTGTAACAATATACGTTGATAAACTGTCCCAGAAAAAGCGATACATCAGTTTAATACTTCGATGATCCCCCATAATAGTGTAGAACTGCAGAAATACGACGGGGTGTGGACTCATGAGCTCCCAACTATTTTACCGCGACCAAAGTCGCTTAAATCGTGATAATCTACCAGAAAAAAAACTCTATGCAGTGATGGACGAAATTATTGGCGTACATAGGTGGCGGTGTATCTATTCTGCATGGACTCATCTGTACAGATTGTCCCGCTTTCCTAACAGTTCATATATACGTAGTTGCGAAGAATCCTTGTATGAAAGAGACGCATGCTTTACAATACATAATTTATTGAATGAGATGAACAACCAATTTGGCCTTTTATACGCGGCTTCTTCAGCTTGTGATAATAGTAAAGAAGCAGTTTTTTTAATATAGACCTATAATGAAACTAGTCGATCCGGTCTCTGTCCATAGAAAATATTTAAGAAAATCTTATGCGCAGGTCTTACTAACACTAACAGAAGCCAAAAATCATTTTTACTGTCCAGTTCCCACGAAAATGCCCCTGCGTTGCTGAAAGTGCTCACTGAGCGCGCTGCAGTCGTGGACGAGTCCACAGCACTGATAGGGAAGGACACGTGATTTAGGAGGAGTGGAAGAGTTGTAGAATCTTCAAACAAAAAAGCCCTTTTAATGGGTACGGAAAGAGATTCCAAATCGTCTTTGTATTTATTTCAAAAGTAATTTACTATTCAATCAACATATTAATATTATTCATTGTTTTGTTTTGAAAACGTTTGCTGTATAATCCCTATCAGTGCTGTGGACTCGTCCACGATTGCAGCGCGCACAGTGAGCCCTTTCAACTGGGAACTGGACAGTAGAATTTTTGTCTGTCTGTCAGTCTGTATGTTTGTTAACTCATCTCATTCAATAAATTATGTACCAGGGCTGTAAATATGAAACCAGAATTTGCCCATAGATGGCCCTAACCGTCAATCCCCGTCGTTGGCGCCATTTTCTTACTCTGACACCTGGCAAAGATTTTCAACTCACAACAATACAAATTTCATACAACAGCATAGTTTGTAATAGGGTCGAACGTGTCGAATTTTGTGCCTGGAAACTAGGATTTGCGGACAGCATTGATTTTCTGTTACCATTTGAAGAAAACTGCTGCAGAATCGCATCGAATGCTTGTCGAAGCTTACGCTCAGCATGCTCTTGGTAAATCACAGTGCTTTGAGTGGTTTAAAAAATTCAAAAGTGGCGATTTTGACGTGAGAAACGAAGAACGTGGAAGGCCACCGAAAAACTTTGAAGACAGCGATTTGCAGGTATTCTTGGATGAGCATGACGCTCGAACGCAAAAACAACTCGATTTGAATCAAGCTTTGCGTAAAAAACGACCAGAATATCGAAAAAGGCAACACAAAGTGATTATGCTTCATGATAATGCACCATCACACACAGCAAAACTGGTCAAGGAAACGATTGAGGAGTTTAGTTTGGAAATACTTTCGCATGATGATTGGTTTGCCTCAAAAGAGCAAGTTTTTTTGGCGTGGCATCCACAAATTGTCAGACAGATAGGAAAAATGTATAGCCAGCGATGGGCAATACTTCGAATAAAATATTTTTTATACAATAAACGTGTATTTTCTATACAAAAATTCCGGTTTCATATTTACATAACTGGTATTTTAAAGCATCAATCTCTTTCACTATAATCATATGCAGTACCTGTTCTTAAGATTGGAGAATTTGATCGTTAATCCATCACTGTGCCCTTTTTTTCGTGCTTCTGTAATTATAACCTGTTGAAATTCGGTTGGAACCTTATATTTATCTACCAGATACTGCTTTTATACCGAAACAATTTTCTGTTTTCTTCAAACCTGCATTCCCTAGACAAGAATTTGAATCAATATACATATAATGGAGTGTTTTTCATGTGATGCTAATTTAATGTACAATTAAGGTTAAGGAGTTTCTGCTTACAAAGGAAATACACGAACATGTATTTCACAGATTCACACCAAATTGAAATATGTTACTCATCTAAAACATATAATGTATGCAAAATTGATGCACGTTCGTGTATGCAAAATATGTTACATAATTGATGCATGTAAAATAAGAAATCGCTAAATTTTGTTTCTTTCAAAATAAACTGAGAAAGCGAAAAAATTTGAGCACATATAGCCATACAAAGACTCCTATGTTACAGCGCTCTCAACTTCTTTCTTCCACTACTCAACAATACGCACGAATCCACTTCACCTGAAAGCACTTCCAAGGTATGATTGCGCGCAAAAAAGTGCGTCGTACAACTACGTTTACGTACCTTGTTAGTGAAAACAGCCATTTTCTTAAATTTCCTTTTAGGGATATGCTTGCACAAGTTTCTAGACGCCATGTTCAAGTTTGATTTATATCTAAAAGACTGCTGCTTAATGCGATTTTTCCTGCACTATTATTTTATTAATTTTTTGCCAAAGTAAGCTAGATACAGGGTGTTCACAAATGTATAAAGGCATTTTGCTTGCTTATAACTTCGGTTTATATTGCTCGATTGCATTGACATTTTACAGACATATCCTCAGACTCATTACTCAACATTTTCCTTTAACTTCAACATGCACAATATGAAGTTCATATCTGAGGGATATTGCTTCCCACGTGTTTTCTTAGCATCTCCAACGTGATGCTTTGAACAGCTGCGGTGATTTTCCTCTTTAATTCGTCCAGATCCGTTGGTCTTTGGCCGTAGACAATGCCCTTGAAATGATCCCACAGAAAGAAATCTGGCGAGGTCAGGTCCGACGAGTATGGGCCCTCTTCGACCGCACCAATCGTTAAACACTACATTTCAGAAGGTGGCGGATCTTAAGAGACCAGTGCGGTGAGGTTGTAAATTAATCCGCAAAATCTTGCACCAGCATATAAAGTGTCAACGTATCCAGATACGATTGCCAATGAACAGTTTTTTCTGCGGACGACGATGCCAGTTCTCATGATTCCACGCAACACAATGAAACGTAATGAGTCTGAGAATATGTCGTAAAATGTCAATGCAATCGTAAAAATGAGCAAGCAAAATATCATCATTTGTAGACACCCTGTACTATTTCATAAAAGTACAATATCCTTTGATAATATTATTGCCTTTCGTTGTTGGGTGATGCCAATGATACTTAATATTGTGATGTTACCATTCCATATACAAAAAAAAGCATAAGCGATCTAGTATTTTGTTCAAAGGGCAATCATTTTTAGAACCCATTTCAGTTATCAATAGTAATTCGATTTTATTTGATATATGAACAGATTGCGAGTAAAATTAAATGGAAATATAATACTGCATTAAGATTTTGCTATATTTTACCATATCTAAAATTTGATCTGAGCGTAGCGTTATGAAAACACTCGACCTTTTAACGTGGTTTGCCTTTCTGCCCCTTACTCTTTTTTTTTCTCCTTATTATCTGAATGCATAAATTCAATTCCGCATAGACGACGTTCATATTTCTCTTTTCCACCCACTGTTAGTTTATGTTTTGCGTTTTTAACTCATTCGATTAAGCCGCCGTTTTAATGAATAATACATAAACGTAGAACGAAAACCTTTTAACGTCTCACCGAAAAAACACTGATGGAATAATTTTTGTCTTCGAACAAAGTTTTGCTCCCTTTACCCATTCTCTCTCTCTCTCTCTCTCCTTCCCCCTACACCTTCTCCCTATCTTTATTCTAATATAATCAGTATTTCCAATCTTGAACTTTTTCCCCTTTTCTAATTCCACTTCCAGCTCCCCAGGGTCTACCTTTGCAATACCAAGGGCGCCCTCGTGCAAAAGGCTAATGCCTCATTAAGAGCGGGCTGGTGTGAAAGGAGGGGGAAATTTTGCCACCGGGGGGCGCCTTACGTCATCTCCGGTCGGAGGAAATTGAAAGAACGGCGGGTTCGTTCTCGACTGACGACTTTCTTTCTCATCTGCATTGATTCTAATTAGGCCGAGTAACCACTACCCTTCCTCTCCTGCTCATCCATCACCACCACCCCTTGTTTTGAAAAAAAAAAAGGCCATCGTCTCACCTTCAAAATGGACATCAGGTCTCCATTTGTCCCTCTTCGTTTTTTCGTGCTTTTTTTTTTGAGGATATGCAAACTCAGAGGAAGTAAATTCAAACCCTCCTCCTTAAGTTAATGTGAAAATGCAGGCAAGCCATCTCCGCTTGGAATTGCAGGAAATATCTAGTGTAGCGTTTCCTGAGATCCTAGGGGTTTAAAATTAGATTAGGATAAACACAAGCACAATTTAAAACAAGTCTTCGGTCAAATTTTATATTAAAGAAAGTCGTCTGCAATACCAGCTTATCCACTCCTCAGATAACGCTGAAATTTTTAACTCCCCATACGCTATAGAAGAGGAAAAAAAATTATTCAAAAGAACAAATGAAAAGGAATGCACGCTTTTCATACAAAAACATGAGTACAGAATCAAATAAAGAAATAAAACCGAGCGGTAATTGGATTAGGGACAGCAAAAGGAAAGCTCTAGTATCTTCATCAATAAGAACCTGTTCATTTGTTAATGCTACTGATTAGAGATGGCAATCTTAGTCCACCTACTTAATTCAGGTATTTTGTTATATATGGCTACCACTTCCCTCAAAATAACGTTCTCGGAAGTGCCTTTTTCACTTTTGGAAAGTTCCTTGGAAGTCCTCTTCTCGGAAATGGTCAAGTATCTCCTGCAAATCGCGTTGAAACTAGTTTGGTTTCAAAACGACGATCCTTCATCTTCTGGTAAGAGAAAAGATGCAGGAGTCAAATGACTCAGGGAGCAGGGGCTTCAGCGAGGGAATAGTGGTCATAAAGTTGATGTAGCAGTTTTAAACTGTCGTGTAAGCAGAGATTATCGAGCACGACCAGCACTATAAAAATTACCATCTCCGTGACCATCACTCAGACTAAGTTAAATAAGCATTATACGGTGCAGGTTTAAGGTATCAGTAAGATTCAAACGTTGCAACGGTAGCTAATACAAAACTACGTCATTTTTCTCTGAAAAAATAACCACACTCAGCAATTTTTAGCTAGATCCATGTGTACGGGCATAATATCATAATGGAGTACACAGTTCAGCTCTTGTACGCCAAATTTCCCTAACCTAACCCGAGTTGTTTTCAGTCGATCCTCATTTTAAGTTCTCCACATTTTAAAGGGTTTGCTCGTGAAAGTTTTCCCCGATTTCTGTTCATCTTCTGGTGATGTGTTGCCGCTCTTAAAGCGGGAGTGCCACTGAAAATACCTCGCATAACCCACTGCTTCATTCCCATAATCCTCCTGGATCATTTGAAAGGTCTCCATTCCGATTTTGCTATGTCTGAAGCAGAATTTTGATTTCAGCTCCCTGCGGATGTTGCCGTGCACGTGGTCACAAAAACTCAAGAGCTCCCGATATTCGCAGAAGGAGCACATCTACTCAGTTATTGCATGTAAAACACGAAATGTTAAGGACGCCAATGTCAGTTATAATTAGTGCATGTAAAACACGAAATTTCGAAGAAAGGCATATCGACAATACTGAATGGAAAAGGAAACTCCCGAAAGAGGTTAATTCCAACTGGCCAGAAACAGCAAAATCCCACAAGCCGAACCACACAGGTCATTCGAAAGGTCAAGCAACTGGCAAAGCGTCACAAGAGTAGTGTTCTTAAGCTGCAGTCACGACACGTTGCAGAAAGGAAGAGAACTGTCGAAGGCTCTATGAGGGTTACCTCGCAGCAGAGCGATGGAAGTACGTTGTCACTTTGAATGAAGTCTAACTCTACTTCAAAGACTGCAAAACCCCGCGTGATTTTCTACCTTCCACGTGGAGAAAAGTCATATCAAAAGTGGTCCAAGGAATTTAAGGAAGTTTTTCAAAAGAATTTATAGTGATTGCGGGATACTTGTATAACGGCAAGCTCACAATAAGAGTGGACAGGAAGGCTAAGTTTGATGTTTTCAACCCAACCCCCGCATTATATAGAGAGAACAAAAGCAAAGTTTGGCTGCATCAAGACAAAGCATCCAGCCATACGTCTAACTCGACCGTTCAATTTATGTTGGATTTGGAAGATGAAACTGGAATTCACGTTAAATCTTTTAATGATATCCCTGACAGGTCACCAATGCGTTCCCAATGCATTTCTGTGGATTTGGATTATTGAAACGAGCCCTTGTTCGACGCCGTCCAACAACCATTGACCATCTCTAGAAAGCCTGCAAACAGGAATGGAACAAATCAGCCTCGCCATTCTGCAGACATCTCTTCTACAGTGGAAAATACGGTGCAGGGCAACAGTCCACAACCAGGGACGACTGTTGGTGGAGAAAGGGGTTTTCTTCGTAAACTTTCCCTTCCAAATCGTTACCATAGATCGTAATAAACCTTCTGTACATTGGAGAAACCCAATTACATATACACTCGAACCCACATCTCGACCATCTCGGTTATAACGAAAAAACGGTCATAGCGACGCTAATTTATAATCCCCAATGAAAGTTCATTGAAGCTCTACAAATTTTCTCAGTTATAAAGAAATCTGATATAGCGAAAATACGTACATAAAGATTATTTATGGGCTATTATACAAATTTCGTTTGGATATGATAAAATTTTAAAAAATAAACATCATTTTCGAGTCTAAATTTGGCATTGGGTTAGTTCACTCGGTAGGAGCAGAAAGTGAGAATACAGTAAAAGAGAAACAAGGGAAGAAAGAATTTTATTTTCTAGCGTTGCCTAGCAACAGCCGAGTTCCGCGTATATCTTCGACACGTGTCTGCAAATATAAAACTATAGGAAATGGCCAATAAGAGAAATATTTTGTATATATAATTTTGTTTATATTTTATATTTTAATTATTTTATGCTTATCTCGCTTGTTTGTCTTATTGGCCATTTCCTATGTATCATATTTTTACGCTCATTGGTCCATCTGTACCATTTTTCTGTATATAAGGCCTGCGAACCTCTTGTTGTGTACCTTGACAAAGCCGGGAATAAATGGCGAAACTAGTTGGTAATTCTATTGTCCATCTCTTATACTGTAAGGCCACTACACACGTTGTAAATAAGCACAGTATTATGATCCCTTCTGTATCCTATATTTTCTTTGTTGGATATAAAGAAATCAACTTCAAATAAAAATCAATTCGCTATAGCTACTATACGTTTATAAAGAAATACGTTTATAACGAACAAATTTGCGGACATTTAAAAGTTCTTTATAAGTGGGTTCGACTGTGGGTTCCTTTCCATAAGCATTATGTGAAAATTGTAAATTTTTTTTTCCCTTGCTGCGTGGCCTAAAATCATGAGTAATGGTTTCAATCAGAGGCAGCGCGAAGCAGTAAGCAAAGCAAGAGTCCCATGGGGGCACACTGCAGTATGGGGCGCCAACCAAGGTTGAAAGGGCGCATATTTTAGAGGTTTACTTAGGGGCGCCAAAGGAGCTAGCGCCGCCTCTAGTCTCAATAGGTATGGTGGTTTCAATTATCCGCCATTATGGCCTAAATCAGTTTAAAATGGCGGGAATTGAAGAAAAATTATGGCGAAACACCAGATTATAATATCATAAACCCAATTTATTTAATTGCCAGCTTGTTTACGGTTCAAAAAAAGAGAATTTCAGTTAATTCAGCAATTAGATTAATGGCAGGGCAGCCGGTAAAAATAAGTCACAAATCAGACAAAACAAACATTTCGTCTACAGGAAATTATCAAAGATTGGCAGACAAACAAGTTATTTCACTGATAACTTATGCAATATAAAATAATTTCCCTCATATTTAGGCGTATTCCGTGGTTTGCAACTTTAAAACAATCCCTTTTATGTGTTCTAAATTTGTACGCTTAAGAGAACTTCCTCCTTAATAAGTAAATATGAGTAATCCCTATGGAACAGTTACAAAAGCTGTGCAATATTCTATGCCGTTTTATCATCATTTCAGAAAGGTAATAAACAAACACTTATTTTAAAAACACAAAAATAATTTTAAATTTTTCATTAGGATTTCTAGAAATTATAAAATTTTTATCAGGATACTATTTTCTTTTTAAGAGTAATAGTGTTCCCATTATTTAAAAATGAATGATGCCACTTCTGAACAAAATAAGCTTTCTTTGTTAAAAGTCCCCCCCCCCAGTAAATATATGCACATTTTCTCTCGCGCACATATAAAGCTAATTTTATGTAAATTTTAATTTTTTTTCTAATTTTATTTAAAAGTTTCCCTTGACATTACCACATATCTGATGGCAAAAAATAAGATCAAAAATTAATTAAGCAAAAACTGTGGAAGGAACAACCAAAAAGGGGAAAACCTCTAATAAATCCACAGAGAGATTAATATTAAGCCATTCCGATGATCTAATCTCTTTGTGGTTAGAGGCTCCCCCCTTTTTGAAAGAATAAGATGGACATTTTCCTCATTGAGAATATTTACGAACGAGAATGAGCAAAACTTTAAAAAAGTACCAAATTAATAAAGCAGATATACCAGCACTTGTATTGATTATTCCAAACATTTTGGAAAACTGAATGTATCGTCGAAATATCCAAATTTAATAATTTCTCTTCTCTACTTTGTTCCGCCAGTGAACTGAAAATTTTAATATCAAATTTTATCAATTTTCAACTTGTCCTCGCGAACACGAAAACTGTTTATATTATTTACAAAATAGCTGTGTTATCTTGGGCAAAAATGATGGTTTCATTTAAATTTATGAATATTGATCTTAGCCCATAAATCTTTAAAAGATATATTTAATCAATTGATCATGGTTTATAAAAAAATAATATTTGAGAAAATTAAAGTTTTACACGTTTTGCAAGAGAATAAAATAATCTAAATAAAATTTCCTTACTATTCTTTGAAGAATTTGCCAGCGTTTACTTTGCTTTGATCTTGTTGTGCGTACAGTGACATTAATTGGAGGATGGCGTCTTCGAAATACAGCAGCAAGCAGTGTTCATCTGCAAAGAGAGCAGAGGAAGAAATTTTATTTTATCTACTAAGTTGGTCTGGTTATTGATAAATTTCGTGTGATGGACGTAAAACTGATATTATATAGGACAAGTCAAAATGATGGACCCGATTTCAGAAGTTTGCTCTGTGAAATCTCATGAACATATGGTATTATGAGACATGTGCTACGAAAGGTAAACGTTCAAAGTTTACTTCAAACACATTACATCCCATCCCATCACTAATGGCGTTGAACACTAATCACAGAGTTGTGATAGTCAAGCACACAGAACGATCTCTGTTCTCCAGTTAACGCCATTTTCTTTAACCACTCGCTGCTGACCCTTAGCGGTAGAAAATGAAAACACTGCGTGGAAACTAAACTGAAAGTTAACCTTTCGAAGCTCATGTCTCACATTACGATACGTTCATTAGACATTACAGAAAGAAAGTCTGAAATCGGGTCCATCATTTTGACTTGTCCTGTTTAAGGGTTGTCACAAAATAATTCTAAGTAATTTTTCATAAGAACCAATTTGATAAAAAAGAAAAATATAGACTTTACTCACTGACTCCACAGACCCAGTTTCCGATATGGATTGATAATGTTGATAATGGTCTAAATTTTATTACTAAAATATTGCAATAAATATTACAGAAAGAGAAGAAGTATCATAACATTCTATAAATCTGTTGTTGCAGCTTTTATTTTCTGCATAAAGGTAAATAACTTGTATTACTATAATCTTAGAACTAACCAAAATTGTAAATAGGTTATTTTGTCTTCCAAGGCATACGACGCCTTTTACGTTCGTAGCTAATTCCAATACAGTTGTCACGTCTTTCCTGTTCGTTATTTTGGATAGCAATCACTGAAATATTTTTTTTTTCTTGTTTTGTGTATATATTGCATTGTCCATAAAAGATTTGTATGTTACAAAGAAACTGAAAAATTTTTATCTGATATATTCCAGAAACTACTAATAGTAGGCACTGGCATCGACAGATGGTTTCTATCAAAGAGAAAGCGGAATGTGTAGTATGGCTTGCCGAAACAAAATCACCCTTGGGCATCAGCACAACGCTGCCAACGTTTTTTCCATTGTTCATAGGCTCCCTGGAACTCCCTGGACACCCCCCACTACTTCACCCTTTCGGTGGAACCGGTCAGCGCACCCTCCCCTACTCAGGAAAAAATCAGTCTTGAAACTTTGTGAACGCACCCTGTAGAAGGATATATGTTTGTTCTTGAACACTTCATATTTGCAGAAACAATTTTCATTATTTTAAATCAGCTGCGTGTTGTCAGTAATCTAAAATATTAGAAAGTGTACAAATTTAGAGCAGCGTTCAGTTTTGTATTTCTTATGAACAAAATAAACTTCTCGAGCACTCAAGTACCCTATGGTGCCGATCTTGCTCAAATGTTTAGTTCGATCTGGTACGACAATATCTTGATGGAATGCTGCTTGACTTCTGAGAAATAGGTCCTCGCGTGATTAAGAAAAGCAAGCACAAAAATTACAGTGAACATACTAGAGAACTGGTAAGGCGATGGACTTCACGTTTTTTTCATTTCTTATGATCATTTTGGTCCACTAGGTATTGAAGTAAATATCCAGTCTTTTTAAGGTGTTTGCTTTTTTCCTCTATAACTCAATAAGCAGATATTTTAATGAGATGACACAATCGTTTCTAAAATCAGTAAAGTTTGTATATAAAAACATCTGCTTTTGGATAGTTTTGGTAATTTTGAAGCCTATGAACAAGTCCTTTATAGACACATTTACATAAGCACAGCTATGAGGCGCTGTATCTCGAGACATATCAGGTTTAAATCAAGCTGTGGAGTGAGTAAAATCTGGCTATGTTTCATATTCTTCTCGTACATCATTAAATCACCATTTATGACTTACTTACCGACTTTTCCCTGGTACAGTCGGGTGCATAAAGGTTTTGACCTAAGTCAAAATTGTTCGGCTTCCTTACAATACTTCAATTCAATGAGGTTACTTTTTCCAGGTATCTAAAGTTCATCCAACAAGACAAAAACAGGGTGTGTCACAGGAAGTTTCAGATTAGCCAATCAGAGAAAGGGGGCCTCATGCGCTTAATCACTTCTGTCTCATGTCTCATTGAAGAAGCGCTTTATAATGTTACAGCAGAAGCTTTAATATTATTCAATTGCTTTGCTTTAATTATAATTAAAAATGTTGTACCCTTCATAAAATTATCTTTTAACTCAATTTTATATATATCGTTGTTCGAGATTCCCTGGGCCTTTTCTTTCCAGGAGTCGAAAAGCGAGGAGAGGGGGGTGGTAGCTTCGCATGAAGACGCTTCGTTTCCTTCTTGAACAATTGTTCGAACGCAAGAAAAAGAAACTTGCGTTGCCTTGGAAGTTTCTTCTATCAAAGTAGATGAGCTTTTAAAACACTATTTTCCTTTAAAGTAGCAAAATACGTTCCACACAAATCTCCCTAGCCTGGCTGAGAATAGTTTTTCCTTGTTTGGCTGAAGAGTTGTTGCACGGGCGTCGCCATTACAAATTGACTTGTGCAGCCGCTGAAGGAGAGATCCCACAAAGCAATGCGGATGAGTGAGTAGTCGATATCAGACCGGAAACACACCCTGTTTTTCTCTTGTTGGACGAAGTATATAGTGCGTTTCAGAGCAACTTGTGTTAGAACAGTTACGGGACCGAATAACATGTAGTTGTTCCAATATCAATGCGCGGTTATGGCTGCCCCTGAGGATGGCTTCTCACTACTTTTCTATGCGACGTCACATCACGGCGTGAAAAGATTGCGTAACTGTTCCAATACACTCAAGTTGCTCTGAAACGCACTATAGTCGAACACGCTTACTATGGAACGATTCCATTAAGTTTTTGCTTAGCATCGGGGGAAGGCAAGTTTTATGTCACGTGCTCAATTATGTTGACAAAAAGATTATTTTGGCTGTTCTGATGAGAATTTTTGTTTTATTAATAATAAACTAATCTATTTGGTTAATAGTGTAACATAAATGGTGCACAGTATCGATATAATTATATGCGTGATCAAGAGGTAAGCTGATGCAGCGCTCGTTATCGTGAGATGCGGAAGTGATTTACAGGTGTAAGTGGAAGCTATTTTCTTTTGACTGCTTGAAAGGTTACAAGTCTCATTTTTTGTCTATTTTGTGTATAGATTGAATATTGTCTCATTACAACAATCCCTGGCTTCTGATGGATTGTCGTAACTTTCTTTGTTGGCTTCAGATGCCCATGTGCAGAAGTGCCAATTTTGCTCTTACAAAAAATGCCTTGCGTTATAATATATAGGATTATATATTTTAATAGTAGAGAATATTAAATGATTTGAACAAAAGAGGATTTTTGTTAAAGTAACGGTGGTATGAATTAGTGTATATTTTATTAAAAACTAAAATATAGAGAAAAGCATGCCATGACAATTAACATGAAAAGTTTTTTAAACCCTCAAATAAACAGATCAAATTGCACACTTGGGTGAAAAAAATTTAATCTGTTTATGGTGTTCTTTACATACACCGTTTAAAACTTAAACGAAGTCAAAAACGCGATAATGAACAAAAAAAAAAATGTCTATCCACATCGGAATCGAACTCTGCCATTCGAGGCAGCCGCTATCGCTTATTATTGTCAGGAGAGAGCCCGTGACGAGCACATCCCAGGCGTATACCTGCAACGCTATTTTCATACAGGCGTAGACCTGCTATTTTCATGACAGGTCTATTCTAATCTGCCATGACTCCTAGTACAAGTACCTGATTATGCAACCGGTCAACATTCGCTAAGCTCAGCCCCTACGGAGCAGGTAAAAACCTTTTTATACCCGACTGTACATTCAAATGTTCAGTTAAAAAGTTGGACATTTCAACACGTGTATCATACGTGTATAATAAATCGTTTACATATTGTGATTAGCATTAAACTTTTAAAAACTTAGTCAATTCATAAATAATTGTTATCAGTTTTGTTATTCAATAATAATACGAATGATAATAGTACGCCTCACCATATAGATTCTGACTAACACAGAGATTAATAAGATTCAGAGATTCTATGCGATCTAAAACACACGTTCATTCAGAATGTAATGACCACTTTATTTTAATTTATTCAAGTTTTATTTCCAACAATTATCCAAATATCAATAAAACTAATAAGAAAGAAAGAAATTTTTTTTTTTTTTTTGTATTTATTCTATTTTATTCTACTGGCCATTATGTCCTTTTTCTCATTGGCCCCCTTGCTTTATATCCTATTGGTTCTTGTATGTATTTACGCTCATTGCTTAACTTGTACCACTGTTCTGTATATAAAGGCTTGCATGCCTCTTGCTGTATATCCTTGACAAAGCCGGGAATAAATGGCGAAACTAGTTGGAACTCTTGATGTCCCTCTGTTATACTGTAAGGCCACCACCTGTTTAGTTAATAAGAAAGGTTTAACCTGATAATCCACAAACTTTTAAACTCAATTAGACCAAGTTTACTAATTAATACAGATAAAATACAATGCAATATAGAAATTACTCAATTTGATAATTATATATGCAAGTTAAAATAATGAGTACATATTTATAGTCTCTTCTAAGAGCCTCTCATATACGATGATCATATGAATGATAAAAGGAAGCAAAGCTAAATTTGCATTAGGAGAAAATGACTTGCAAGCAGTACATATTTCAAATACATATTTGACAAATGAGTAAATGGAAGCGCTCCAAAAGGGTATTAGATTTACTCATGATATAACTATCACGTCTTTAAATTGGTGAAATAAAATTGAAATGCTAATATTAAAAAAAAAAAATCCGGCTAAGTTATCATTTTATCATTGCTAAGTTAAACAAACACCACAAAATGTTGCGATTGATCGAAATGGCAAAAAACTTGAACGAGAAAAATACTGCAGTGATAATATTTGCTACTCTTCAAAATCCATCAACAACTGGCAGATTCTAAGGCGCCACATTATTAGGTCGAGTCCTCTGGGTGGTAGTCAAATGCAACACGTTGCCTCTGAATAACAGCTTTCATATCCATTGGCTTTTCAATGACTTATTTACCGTTTTCTCTTCTGCATCAGATTCGAGTTGCCAATGTATGGTTCCGTATGTTAACCTTCGCAACAAGATCACGACAAGTGAACCTGTCCGGAATCAGGGATTCAAAAGCATGATTGGCATTAAGCCTTTTCGTCCCCATTGGCTGTAAATCTATAAAAGTGCATCAATTCAAAGCAATCTAATCCTATTCCGATGTCAACCTGGAATGAAGAATGCTATCGGCTCAACCGTGTCCTCATGATATTTCGGCGAATTTGTTTGAAATAAGCCTCCGATTATAAATGCGTCGTTAGTCAGAACTAGAACTGTGTGACACAGCCGCTTTCATAATTAATACCTCGAATAGCATTCTTACTTAACCCACACTGGGGATGAGTTGAAATTCAATGAACTATTACACAAAGCGAAACACAATGAAAGCCAAACAATAAAAGACATTTTCTTTAACGAAATGATTTTATGTAGCCTATTCTTTAAAAATTTAGCCATCTGTTCGGAACTCCGTAGAAATTCTTGATGAATACAATGCTGAACAAGATAGTATGAATAAATGTGGATGGACCTCCTCCTTTTGCTCATTTTCATAGCAACCAATTTTATGTTATGACAGCTCTTCAAAGTTCTTGGGTCGAACGATCCCGGAAGCTACTCGTCTTTATCTTATTCAAAAAAAATCGCCGGGTCCGTGAAATCTTTTTTTGAATAATTTTTTTTTGAATTTTTTTTTTTCAGCAGCCGGGTCCGTGAATTTTTTATTTTTATTAACTTTTGAAAACAAATTTAATTTTCTAATATACTGGCGAGCAAAAGAATCGATTCAATCTACAATTCTGCAGTTAGCTTTAAAATCTTCGAATTAAAAATTCTTTTCCAAATAAGGCTGAATAAAATTTGTTATCTTTGAAAGTTTAATGCAGAGTTCTACCGCATCTTTATTTTCACTAGGCTAAATGTGAGAAAGACTCTCCCAAATACAGAGACTTAGGACTAGTCTATATACGTAATTTAGAGACAATAAAGTCTAAGAGATAAACTACTGAAACTATCTGAAAGTCACTGAAAATCATTGACTAAAGTTGTTGACTGATCCAAACAGAAAAAAGAAATAGTTCAGTCAATTTTTTAATTCTCTTTCATCTGTAAACAGAAGAAACTTTTTCCAACCGGAATATCCTCCTTGCCCCATCAACAAATGTCTCATGTACTTTCACTTTAAACCTTCTATTTCCTTTAAGTACCGAAAGATGCTTTGCGTGTATGTTTTACTGGGGGGTTTTGTCAGTATGTCTTTCCGCCTGTCTAACTTGATTTTCTCGAAAACTATGAAAGATTTTCAATATCAGTTTTCACCAATCGATAAATATGGGACAGCATGGACAAGTTCGACATCATATACTAGCACGTGCTGTAATGGTACCACTTAAGATACACCCTCAGAAATTTTTAATTCTAAGATATGTTATATAATAAATCAAACAACTCGTAACGATGTGCTATGAATTACCCGTATAACGAATAATTATTAAGTTTGAAGATTGTCGAAATTGGTTCAGTGGCATGTGTTCTAATGAACCATTTTTCTAATAACACTAGTCGTCTGCAAATTTAAAAAACTTTTCGAGCCCCGACACTATTTCAGCTGATTCTTATGTAAAATGACCTCCTGATTACGAATATAACCTTCGTTTTCCCCCATCACCCACCATTTTCGGGGGATGCCCCCCAACCCATTTTTATCATTTTTCGATAGATTTAGAGAGTTGAAAAGGTTTATTTCAGCCTTTAAAATTCTTCTAAGGAGCTAGAGGGCTGAAAAGTTCTATAACATGAACATTTATAGCAGGGGGGTACATAAGGGGGAATTATCCCCTTTAATTGTTTAAAAAATCATTAAAATTTGATTGATTTTCCGTTTTTGTTTTTTTTTTATATTTTTTTCATCAGTTACCATCATTCCCCGTTGCATACTCTGTAGATATGAAGGAGACCTACAGCAACATCAGTCGAATTCTTGATAAAATCAGTTATCATGATTATAATTGGAAACTTTGTGCTGACTTAAAAGTTGTGGCTTTACTAACGGGACTGCAAACAGGCTACACAAAACACTTCTGCTTCCTATGTGAATGGGACAGCAGAGCCCGAGACAAACATTATATCACACGGAACTGGCCTCTGCGAGAAAGGTTTACTCCTGGTCAGAAAGACGTCGCTAACAATCCTCTGGTCCCGAAAGAAAATATTTTTTCCCGCCTTTGCACATAAAACTCGAACTGATGAAACAGTTTGTGAAAGCAAGACAGGACAAATATTGCATTTCAATTTTTGAAAACTAAATTTCCTCGTCTTAGTGAGGCTAAAATTAAGGAAGGAGTTTTCGTGGGCCCCCAAATTAGACAATTTTTCAAAGATTTGACATTTGTTGAACATCTGAACCAAAAAGAAAGACGAGCATGGCTTGCTTTCCAAAATGCGTATCAAAACTTTTTAGGTAACAACAAAAGTGTTAATTAGGTCGATCATGTCGAGGAATTGGTGTCAACATACAAGGATATGGGTTGTAACATGTCTCTTAAACTGCATTTTCTGCATTCCCACATGGACTTCTTCCCTGGAAATTTAGGAGCAGTTTCGGATGAGCACAGGGAACGGTTCCACCAAGACATGGCTAAGTTTGAGAAAAGATTTTCAGGGAAGTGGAATGCGAGTATGTTGGCAGAGTACTGCTGATTTTTGATAAGAGAAACGTCTACCTCGGAATATAAAAGGAAAGCAAGTACCAAATGAACTGGTAAGTTTATATTTTTATTAATAGAAAAATGTATATATAAAAGAAAGGGGAAAAAATAGCGAAAAAAATGTAAAATTAATCAAATTTTAATGATTTTTTAAACAGTTAAATGGGGTAATCCACCCCGTAACGTACCTCCCTACTACACATGGTCATTTTCTAGTACTATTCACCATTCAAGACCCTCAAAAGAATTATAAAAGCTGAAATAAACCTTCTCATCCATCGAAATATATCGAAAAATGATAAAATTGGGTTGGGGGGGGGGGCATCCCCCGAAAACGGTGGGTGATGGGGAAAAACGGAGGTCATATTCGGATTCAGGAGGTCATTTTACGTAAGAATCACCCAAAATTGAGTCGGGGCTTTTTTTCATGCAGACCAGTGTAATTATTATTGTGCCACTGGAAATTTTCAGTGCAAAGATAAGGTAGTACATCAATCAATTCGTAGCAACGACTCATTAATGAACATGTATATTATTATGCAGTGGTCCGTAACTGGATCTCTACATACGTGAAAAGTAATTTTATCGCTCTCTGTTGTTAGATATCACTGCTAGTAACTGCGAGGGATTTTCGTTTCTTAAGGCAAAACAAAAACCAATGTTGGCCAAAACTCAAACATAAAGAACCTCTAAAGTGAGACAAGACAGTTTAAAACCTGGACAGTTTAAAGTCATATCACATCAACGTTAGCTGCGGTGATGGACGCGTACGTTGTAGTAGGTTATTGCTGTTAGATATACTGTTATCCATAGTTACGTGAACTTCTTTATAAATCGTGTATAGTAAATGCCTTTTTTTTACAGTGGAGTTAAAGATTTAAGTTTTATTTCTGCAGGGACATTGCAGAGTTATTTGAATAAGTAGAATTCGTAAAAATATCCATTTTAGACGGGACACCTTTTCAAGAACAATCATCAGTTTTGAATCACTGACGAAATGACGGCTATTCTAAAAGTCTCTAACTACCACAAGAAAATCAATTTATTAGAATCTTAAGATGAAAATGGAAAGTGAAATTATTCTAAAATGATGATATGATATTTTCCAATAACAAAAGTTGTACAAATGGAATATACTTTAAGTTCTAAGAAAGTAAATTTGACCACTGGATATGAAAACTCCATGTTAGTTAACAATAGACATTTAACTAAACACCAACAATTAAGAAACATCTTCATCACATAAATTCCCTTATTTTAAGAACTGATGATGAGACTTGATTGTCCTCGAAAACGTTCTTTTATATTTAGTTTATAAATATTATTATTTCATTTCTCCTCATTTTCATTATTATCATATTCATTATCTGTATTTATACAAAATGAAAAGGAACTGACATTGTTCCATTTAATTTTAAACAGTTTTCAATTACATGTACCACCAAATCCGACTGAGAGCTTGTTTACCATTTGGACATGAGATCATCGAAAATCAACATCTAGGAAGATACCATCGTTTGGCATCTACATATAGTCATCTTACCACCAGAATCGACCAGGAGTGTTATTCCTCTAGAAAAAGTCATCGTGAGTTTTTATATCCAAGTGGTCAAATTACTTTCTTCGAACTTAAAGTACACCCCATCTGTACATTTTTTAATATTGGAAAATATCTTTTCATTATTAGAATCTATTGAAATTTCACAAAATCCGTTCAAATATAACAAACCAATTGTTAAAGAATCTATTAAATTTCGTTGTAGATCACTTACTTGATAATTCATGAAACTTCAGAAACTGAAGTTTTTACCCACCAGTCAGAGGCGGCCAATCTTCTTTGAGGCTCACTTCTGATTGGTGGAATCTTACCTTTTGATTGTTTCAAAAAAGTGTTTGCATATAAATACCAGTAGTTTATTTTTAAGCATCATCTTCAGGAACTGCTATGAGATAGATTTTACAGATTACGTATCGATATATGAGCATATTATACAAGGACGACAATCAACACGAGTGGTTCTGAACTAGAGCTTCAATAGCCCAGTCGCTCAGGAAATAATTCGAGAAGCTAGAAAAGAAGCCAAGGGAATGTCATAAGTCATCCTGGGGGAAAAAATAGTGTGTCTGTGACCTCGCAGAATGAGAAAACCGATTATGGATTTTCGAAAGAAAGAACCAAAAGACAAGGAGAACTTAGTTAAAGAGAATTATTTGTAATAATGCCACTCAAGATTAAAGAACTTAGATTTTTTTTTATTAATGATTTTTTTTAACCTAAATTTAATTATCGAAATCTATTTTTGTTTTCTGAAACTTTTTCCATGAGAATGTTTAACAAAATCATTGCGTGCCCTCTTTTTTTTTTAATAACGAAAGTATTATGGTTATGTGAGTGATCGACATTGATATCAGTGCCTAAACCCCTGATGTGCTGTGACGTTAGTGTTCTATTGATTCAATGAGAATGACAAGATTGATCTTATTTATCTGGAGATTCACTTAACAATTATTCCTTCGGACGGCGTCCTGTTGATCTTTCATTTGAGCTTTAGTTCGTGTCCAGGTTTATTCGAGAACATTCTAAATAACAAAATCTTATGTTATAATCGTATTTCGAGAACATTAACGAAAACAGTCTATTATGTTGCAAAGATCTGGTAATCGCTGTTTCTATATCTTTGAAAACTGATAAAAAATATAAGGGTTGAGCATAAAGTCTTCTCCTGATTTCTAGCATTTATTACATTAAAAATATTAGTATGGAAATTGTAATTATATTTGCTTTTATTCGTGCACTTCAATATTAATTTGTTTCCCGGAGAGTTTCTAATTGCAATTCGCTTTCTCACCAAGTACTTGACAAGAAAGTCCAAAGGGATAATGCCCGATTGCCCACTGGTATTATTCATCCGTTTGGAGAGTTTATACTGTATCCTGAAAAACGACTATTTTATCAATGCCAGTGCGCCATCTTGCTGGGAAACTACCCATGACTCATCTACTTAAATTGCTAACATGCTTAAACAAATAGGAGGGAAAAAACAACGAACAAATAGGGGATCGAATAATATTGTCGTGCATTAGACTGCACAAAGGGCTGAAATGTTGTTATAATGTAATGCCACAACTTTCAAGTTTCTATGTAGAATAGCTTTGTAAGCCAGAATTTTTATTAATGAGGAAAAGACTTCTTTCATGCTCATCCTGCATTTTAATTGTTAAATCTTTTGGTAAATATTAAATATATGCAGTTGTCCCAATGTAGTTGAAAGGGCTCTTCTTTGTACTTTAAATGCTTCAATTAAGCATTGTTCAGTTTAAACATATTTCGAATGTATTAAACACTGGCATTCGAAATATAACAAATTCTTTTAAAATTTGAGAAAAATCTAGTTCAATTTAAATATAAAGAACTTTTTGATGAATTTCTTGTTCAAGTTTGGAACTTTTCAAAGCCTTCCATTCAAGGCTTTAAATTTCAACAGAATAAAAAATATCTCGAATTCTTTTCTGGTCAATCGTACGATTTAGAAATGCATAAAAAAGTAGATTCTCATGAAATTTTTTTGCTGGCACCGAGCTTCCCCCCATCCCACAAACCGTTTTTGCCGCATGTATATAAATATATTTCTTTATTCCTTTTTATCATTCAATTCCATAAAAGAGGTGGGGGGTCTCCAAATGGGTCGACTGGGTGGCGGTTTCACTCCCTGCAGGTCTTCATCAAGGAACCCATCGGTTATCAGAGAAGTAACTCAACACAGTCACTAGACTCCGATTATGTCGGACAGACGGACGCGCTAGACAGATAGAGCGCCGTTGCTATGGTGACGAATGTGAGGAGAGCCGGGGAGAAAGGGACTATGGGTCTCAGCTGGGAAGAAGTGGGGGAAAGGAGGGGAGGAAGAAGAAGAAGAGGCTGTGGTGGAAAGAAGATAGCCCTCAGTCACAACCCTCTCCTGGCGAGCTCGCGGTGAAACCCAATTATGAAAACCGAATAAATCGGGCGACGCGTAACCGACCCCCACCAACACCGGTCGATAGGGAGTTTCAAGATCTCCTTCACCCTTTCCCAACATTTTTCCTTCACAAAGTTTAACTTCTGTCATCATAAAAATCAATTCTAGTTTCTGCCAACCCCCCTCCCACTTTCCAATTTCAGTGGCCGTCTAAAGTGATTGCCGAAGGGGCGGGCTCTGCCGTACACCCCCGGTATCCTCCCTGTAACCCTTTTGCCGCAATTGCACGGCTTCCCCTTCAGGCCGTAAACAAGACGAACGTACGGGGAAGAAAAATATGGGCGCAACTATCTCTGTCGCCGTAGATTACTTTCACACAACCGGAAACAATAAAAACAACAGCCGAGCACTTCTTTCTCCCCACCTTCCCACCTTTTCCCCTCGCCTTCATCGCGAAACCTTTCACGGCCAAATTGGCGAGAGGCGCAGCAGAATAAAAAGAAAATGAAACGTTTCACAGTTGTTTTGGCTTATAATAAAAGTTGTGTTTTTATTTTATTTTTTAAGGCCACAAAACGCTTCTTGCAAGAAAAAAATAAATAAAAAGCCGAGGCGCTTCTTATTTTGCATAATGCAGCTGTAAAACAATCACGACGAAGCAACAATCACTTGAAGAGGACTAATGATGGCGTACAACCGCGCTGGCTACACGTTGTTCATCCAGGGTAAAAGAAAAACAAACTGTGCGATCTTAGGGCGACATAATTAAAATTCGCTGATTACAATGACTTCACATAGAATAAACAATTTCATCCAAAAATTTGCAACAAAATGTCCATTCCAAGAACCTAAGCTAAAATTGGTCATTCTATGGCTTCTGCTAGAATTTCATTTGGATACATCGTATTGGAAGTGTTTCATCTCTATAATGCAAAGCTTCCTATTTAAAATGTGTACTAAACGAATCTATAATTTTCCACTGATCCAGATATTTTCCCTTTCTCAAATATTGCCTGCCAATCATAACTATCATCTGGAAATATTCCCATCAATTTCGGTCAGATCTGAATGGATGATCCTGAAGAATGATACAGTCACGTTATTGAGTTCAGATTATTTCGTTTTGCATAAAATTAAATTTGCGTTAAAATCTAAGAAGACAATGAAGTTAATATGTGTATCTAAGAGGACGCAATTTTCCTTCTGCAATTGTTCGTAAACCAGTCGAACTGATTCTAAAGAGACGAGTACGTTACAATTGAACGAGTTCTATATTCTTCGATAATCTTTCTACAGACAGTCCAAAGTATGTGGTCGCCTACTTCTAAGAGTCCGTTTTAAAAGTCGGGAGCGATTTTACAAGACTATCTTCCTGCGCCAGATTTTACAGTCTATCTTGGGCCGTTGGCTTCCAAGTTTTTACAGTGAGGGAATTTGGACAGTTTTAGCGATAATACTGCGCACTTAGACTGGAGACTCGTACATGTCTAGCAACTGGCCGTTTGCTTCATTGGTATTCCCTCACTTTTCACTGCCGCAACTTCCTCGGGCGCATCGGTATTCCTGGATCTTCTCTGTAAAGACCTGGTTCGTCCAACATTGATGGTATTGAGGTCTTCCTATTTTTACATTTTTTTTACATAATTTTTAAATAACTGATACTATGTATCGATAAAGGCTGTTACATGGCCAGCCCAAAATCGATCAATTTATGATGATGTACTCGAAGCAGGGCCTCTTCCAAATGTAGCCCAGTGCTCCCAGTACTTGCATATCCAAATCGTTCAGTTCTAACGTACTCAAACCTCAGTATTATAGCGATGTTTGATATTAAAAACTAGATAAGAATAACTTCTTTATATAAAAAGACGCAGTTATTTTAAACTAATCTGCCCAAACAGGCTAGACATGGCGTAACCCAGCCGATGAAGAGTCACTGGAAGAAAATTCTATTTGAGTGGAAGGAGTGTTCATGCGCGTTCAAACCAAAATGCGAGTTTCCAGTACTAATGAAGAAGTTCATGGTCGTCTTTGAAGAAGGCACAGAGACGAGTCTGAAAGCTGGTTTCCGATAAAAGCGCATATATTCTTTTGACACAAATTCCGAATCGGAGTTCCTGCAAGATGATTTACCATCGGAGACGGTTTCTTCAACCAAATGAAACATAAGCAAATATAATAACAAAAAAAGTATCATAGGCCAGAAGAAGGTAAACGTTCTTGAATGACGTTTACGAGACAGAATGACGGCCCAACTGCATCCGACATGAATCGGAAAAGTCGCACATCTGCCGCCGAGCTCTTTAGGAAGTTGACTGCCGCAGTCTTGTTCCTGGATAGTAAATGTTATTTAATAATTGTTGATATCTAACAAAGTTTTCCCTATCTAATTTATATTATTGGAAAGTTTTAGAAAGCGCTAGAATATGCTAAAAGTTATTGCGACTCTATTCAGCACCGAATCTAACCCGAATGTTTTGGAAAACAGATAAATTTCAAAACATCACGATCACAAAAACAATGTTTGTGAGCCATTTTATATACCTTGACGTGAAAAATTAGGAAATAGGTATTTAAATTAAAAAATTTATTACACAATACACTAAGAAAATAGGGAAAGAATAAACAGTAGTTTCTCTTTTAATAAGCAACAGAGTGCGTCTATAACAGTGTTATTCGTATATTTTGATCTTCCCATAAATTTATAAATGTTAATAAAGTTCCATAACAATGTCGTAAATATCGCATCTTTTAATGGAAAATTTATTTAAGTAAATATTTTTTCACGATAGACTGACTGATTAATAAGGACACAGGAACCTGGAGGCAGTGTAGCGTGCGTGCGCGCGCGTTTCCGCATAGGAATCATTGGTGTAAACGAGTAAACAAATTTCATTAACGCTTAACTAATTATAGAGCAGAACTGCATTAAGTATATACTTGAATCTATCAAAATGACGTGAAAAAGGCTTAAAACAACCCCTTTCAATTTTCGATGTTACAAATCAATTATTAAGTATCTATCCAGAACTTCAAAACTGGAGCTATACTATCATGTTGTGAAAAACTTCATTAATCCATACTCACAAATTAAGCAGCTGAAATTAAAAATTGCGATCATGCATGATAACCCTTTTTGGCTTCTTTTTGCATTATGTTGTAGTAGAGAAACATGCCCAAAGCAAGATTCGAAGAAGTGACCTTTCCATGACGCTAAGCACATATATTATTTAATGTATACCGTACAGAGATAAGTTTCCTTACAAGGTTTAAAAAAAAACAAACAACGAGATAAAGATGCTCTTTTCTACATGAATAACCCAATGACATAAAATTACAATGGTGTGCACTCTGTGCTTGTAGGTAACAAGTCAATAGAAGGCCTCTCTTTTTAGAAAAGTTTCAATGGAAAAATGCTCTTTTGGTTTCTGGGAGTATGAACGCGCAATGAAAACGAATGAAAGCTTTAAAATATCTATAAGACAATGACAAAACCTTTTCCTCTTATTCACGTCTGGCTTTTTGTTTGTTCACTTTTATTTTTAATTGGAAATCGATTTTGAAATTCCTTCTTTATGCTGAGCTCTTTTATTTTCCCGAACGGAGTCGGAGTTTTTCAGCTTTTCATACAATAATAAAATTAAACTCGACGTCGTGATTAGTTTCTGCTAACAAAGCGGCGAAAGGATTGAAGGCACAAAGCTTTTATCATCAAAATTGAACATCTTTCCCCAAAACCAGGAAAAAACTAATACCTTGCGACAAACAAAAGTAATAAATTAATAGACGACGCATACATACATTTTTACTAGAGATTAGTTTAAATTAACAAGACCAAGACTATTCGGAAAGTTTTTCAGAAATTTTCGAGAATTTAGAGAACATGGAGGCGTTTAAATAAATAAATAAAGTCACGCAAGTTAATTTATATTAATGGGAATGCCTGCATAAAAACTAGAAACAAAGTTATGAAAGCAGGTCATATCGACAAGTGAACCAGAAACGTTTCCGCAAAGCATGCATTGTGAATACAACGAAGAAAACCTGTCAAAATAATTGGGAATTATAATCCGATTAATAAAGCCCAATCCACATAATTAGTGCGAAGGTTTTTACAAGCGTAAATCCGTGCAGGCATTCAAAATAGCGTTCCGAGCATCTCACTCATCTCGCAGCACCACTGAATTGATTATTGAACGCGTTTAAAAGCGAATTCGTTTACAACTATCCAGCACAGGTAAGGTAAGGGTTGCCAGTAACAGGAAATAATTTTGCTCAATCTGGGCTCATAATAAGTAATCCAGTTGATTTTGCCCCGGATTTTGCAATGACCCATTTGTACCAAACCAAGGAGCAGGCTAAACAGAGTCCTTCCCTTTATCTCGATGACAACCAAAAGCAGTGGCTATCATCCTTTATCCGCATAATACAAATGAAGCAACTATATTAAAAATTTTCTTCTTAATATTCCTATTAAAACAACTAGCTTTTCGAGCGGGAAAAAAGAAACACTTCTAATTGCTCAAAACAGTTTTGTCCAGTATGTTTGCTAATTTGGAAAACCAAATACAAATTAGTTCTCAACTTCATTTTAATATATATATATATATATCCGTTACTAGGAAAATCATTTGATCCATGCCAGATGCTAACACCTGCACTAGCGAATGAAGGTATATAACCATTTTAATAGGTCTTTATATCATCATTTATGGGTCGCTTAAGTAAAAACGCACTTTTAGATCCCTCGTCCAGTAATCATGAATAGCACAGTATTCCTTCGTTAGCCCCGTAGAATTTATTCTGGTTCTTTGGCTGCTCTCAACATCCTCGGTAATCCTCCTTGGAGTAAAGTTAAAATTTCTTGAACAATTTAGTGTCAAACATTTTTGGGTGTTGAGTTATAAGCGAACAAATGGAGAGAAGGAGTCGCTGCACTTTTTCTATATATAGCAGGTAACGGTGCTGCTTATTCCTCATGACACTTTTATTTTTGGGGTCGCCATATAACTCTTCACATGACACCATAACCATTTAGGCGAAGTTATTTTTTTTGCTTTTTTATTTCTCTCCAGTGCCTCAAAAAAATAAACTAAATAAAAACCTGGAGGTCAGAGAAGTTGACAGAGGCACGTACGTATTTCCCATTAACCCCGCTGACATCCGCCTTCTTCCTCCGGTCGCCACTTTACAGGGTTCAAACCGATACGGAAAAAACACAAAATTGAACGAAGACAAGAAAGAGAGGGAGAAAAGAGTGAACCGTCTCTTTGTTCTTTATTGTAAGTGGATTTTCTCGAAGGGAGGGTAAAACGATGCAAAATGACAAGAACAGAACACGTGGAATGAAATTGGAAAACATTCCCCTAAAAGAAATCAATAGAGGGGAGGCATTGGCATTTGGCTGCTTTACTTTTGTCATCCGGTTGAAACTTAACCCCGGTCGTATCAGTTGAGGAACCAGAATGGGGATCCGGTTGCATCCTTTCATCCATCTCTTATTGGAATTCTTTGCACACGCCCCCCTCCTCCTCCTTTTTCACTGTCCTCCCTTTAACCCTTTGCTTTACTCTCTCGTCCATATTTACCAACACAATCCGGCCTACAGGAATCCAACCGTTGGAATTTTTTAATTTTTATACACAGGACGAATAAAACGTTTACCTTTCCCCTTAGAAATTATTGACGGTTTTCTTTTAAAACAGTCGATGAAATTCAACGTCGGCAATTCCAATCACCTCAGTGCTCTTGGTCAAAAGCCTTAAAAATCTTCAAAATGTTTTTAAGACTTGATAAATAAATATTGTGTAAATATTATTTTCTTTAACATTTTTTCCAATATCTAGTAACGACTGAATATAATGGAACATTAAAATTATTTCAGCGTGATCATAAACTCGAAACAAGAATGATTTTACCGCCAATGCGTATAAAGGGAGCACATTTTCATGTTATAGCATCGTACATGGATACATTGACTTAATCAACATTTTAAACCACTTAAGAGAAAATAAATAAATATGAAAACTAAATTGTAAATTACTATTTAAGTAAGCTAATGTATAGAGAGAATTTAAACGAATAAACTTGAAGAACTGAAAGGTAAATGAAAAGGAAGTTATTCCTCATACATTTAAAAAAATAAAAGTTCTTTAATTTGTAAGAATTCCCACATAATATTAAACGAAGTGAGCCTCAATAGCTGAAGCGTTGTGTGTAAGCATCTATTCTTTTTTCATATTAAATTACTAAAATGTTTCTACGTTATCGTCTACTAAAGAAGCAAGCGATTAACTACTATTAATTAGCAAAATGCATAACAGTAGTGAGTTTTAGATAACATTAAGCCTAACAGCATTATGCTCTTGATACAAATAAGCTATGGATAACAATAGATCTAACAACTCGTAATGAGTTGGTTGATATATTACACGCCATATCTTAGCATTGAAAGTTCTAACAATACTATATTGTAACATTAGGGCACATGCAACAAAACCAATTCCCACTATCATTATTTTCACGTTATATTCACTCATGACGCGTTGTTACAAGGTGTTTGATATATTACATTCCATATCTTAGCATTTAAAAGTTCCAATGGTACCATAAGGTAACATATGACAAAATTAGGGCACGTGCTACTTAATCAATAACCACTATCATTATTTACTCGTTATATTCACTCATTACATGTTGTTACGAGTTGTTTGATATATTACATGCCATATCTTAGCATTGCAAGTTCCAATGGTACAATATGGATCATATGGCACCATTAGAGCACGTGCTACTAAACCAATAACCATTATCATTATTTACTCGTTATATTCACTCATTGCATGTTGTTACGATTGTTTGATATAATACATGCCATATCTTAGCATTGAAAGTTCCAATGGTACCATATGATATCATATGACACTATTAGGGCACGTGCTACTAATCTAATAACCATTATCATTATTTACTCGTTTTATTCACTCATGGCACGTTTTTACGAGTTGTTTGATATATAACATGCCATATATTAGAATTGAAAGTCCCAATGATACCATATGGATCATATGGCACCATTAGGGCACGTGCTACTAATCCAATAACCCTTATTATTTACTCGTTATATTCACTCATTACATGTTGTTACGAGTTGTTTGATATATTACATGCCATATCCTAGCATCGAAAGTTCCATTTTATACCATTAAAACACGTACTACTAAACATTTCACACCAACATTATTTACGCGTTATATTCATTCATGAGACATCCTTGCACGTACACGTGCCATTAGACCAATACCTGCTATCACTAGTTACTCTTATATATTCGTTCATGATATTTGTGACGATTTGTTTGATATATTACATGCCATATCTGGTTATAGGAAGTTTTTAAGGGGGTATCATAATGGTACCATTAAAGCACGTGCCATTATAGTACGTACTTATTCCGGCTATCTCACGTTCGTACTTGTTCGTGCTGTGTCCCGTATTAACTAATAGATTGGTGAAAACAGACTTTGAAAAAGTTAATTCGTTTTCAAATTATTGAAATAAATACTAAGCTCCCTAGGAATAAAAAAATTCTCTTGATTTAGAGACTGAACTGCCCTTTCAATAATCGTCAAACACGTGCATCCTGCACGCGCACCATATCATTAACGTTCAGAGCACGCGCACCATCTCATTAACGTTTAGAGCACGCGCACAGCCGAACCCATGTATGTTCTCAACACGCGTTTTCCCGAATGTGAGGATAATTCGTGTCTTCCAGCAATTTAATACATGCACTCTTTCTATTGCAACGCAATGAATTGTGGGATTGTCTACAGATAGACGGACGGACAGACGGACAGCTGGGCAAACCAATCACATAAGCACATTTCTATAAATAGAAAATGTGCTAATAAAAAGGCATAGCACCAACTTACACACACAGGTCAATTAATTAGACGCGAAACACATGCAAATTTCTTAATCGGTTTTTATGCAAAATTTGAGGTCATGTGATACACCTATTTAAGGAGTAGTTTGGCGAGTCTAATCATAGAACTTGAGTATAAGGTAAAAGAAGGGCCTAACAGACTTCAAGCTGCAGCCACAATTAAAACAACGAACCAACTAACAAATGACTTTACCCGGAACTATTCTTGATCCATATCGACAGAACCTTGCGCCTAGAATTAAAATGGATCCAAATCGGTAGTCGCAAAAAAAACTCCTGATTTCAGCAAAAATCTCAGAAAATTCGTCTCCTGGAACGTCGTAACTGGACACGTGAAGACTGAAAGAAGATCATTTGGTCTGACGAATCACGATACAGCATACCGTATCAATGAAATTCAAGGATCTAATGGTGGTGTCATAGTTCTCCGCTTCCTCTGCTTGTATGGAACTGGTCCCTGATATCCATGGAAGATCGGGTGCGTTCCATGGACCACTCACGTACGACTTCATGGACGACAATGTACTGTTCACTGGGCACGATTGGTTCGTCAGTGATTTAGCGAACATCAAGAGCGCGTCCGTCATTTACCCTGGCCACCCAGAGCCTAGATTTCATCACAGAGAAAGTTTGGGACATGTTGGAATTAGTTCTTTTAACAAATTGAGAACTAAGGAATGCCTGGTGAACAACTGATCTTCCATTGAATTATAAGTGTTTCAATACCTTATTGACTCTAAACCAATTCGCATACATTATGTAATTCCTGGCAAAAAGGGAGGGTCCAATAAAACATTAAACAAAAGTTTTTAATTCGTGTGTTTTTGCAGTGCATGTCCCGTTTTTGAGTCATAAAGCGGATACACAAACACAAAACGTAACCTTTGCATGCCGTTATTTTTAAACAGCAAACATTTAGAATGTCCGCCGTAGAACAATAATGTTTCGTAATCAAAAGTTATTTTCATACGCAATTCGTTAAGAGTATAATTACAGATTTTTGGGAATAAGTTAAAAACAAGAAAAAACCCGTATCGGAATAAGTTAAAGAAGTTTCGAGAAACGGGTAGCTATAGGGCAAATTCCGTATCGGTAGGTCTGAAGGGTTTAAAGCCATAGCAAACTACATTAAGTCTTGCTTGCCTCTTAAATCCTTAAAAATAATATCACATGCGTTGAAGTTTCATATAGAACCGTCAAAAAGACGTGAAAGAAATTAAAATTTTATGCTTAATGATACAGATCAAGCGAAACGAGAACACTGCTACGACTGATTTCTTCAAACATTTCGCGATTTCAGTAATGAACAATGGCTTCACCTCAGTGCGCATTTGAATAGTCAGAAAATACTGAGAAAATATCCGGAAATGGACAACAGAAAATTCAAGCGTGCTGCACGTTAAACAACTTCATTAACTGAAAGTAGGTATTTGGTACGCAATTTCACATTATTGGTCCTGCATTTTTTTCACGGATCCCGTTAGTGCAGAACGTTACAGCAACATTCTGCAATATTTTGTTGAGCAATTGGGCGACGTGGAATGTCGGGAAGATTATTTTGTAGTTATACGATACACCGCGAACATCTCTATGGAACAGTTACAGCAATCTGTGTTTGAAGACAGAATGATCTCGAAAGGGACCCTACTCAATTTCGTCCGACTATTTTCTGTGGGGCTACCTCAAAAGGGGGGGAGGGTATGCCAATATAGATTTAAAAGAAAACATCCACAATGAAATCAACCGTGAACAGAGGACATTTTGAGAACCTTTTGTGAACTCATCTGTTTAGCATAAGGCAGAAAAATTACTCATCTGTTTATATGTACATTCTGAGTTATTCAAAATCTTTCCAGTAAAGAGACTTAATGTATTTTTCTCCGTAAGCTGTGGTTTGACGCAATTTCCTTATTATACAATATTTTTAACACTAAAACTTTCAGCCATCATGACTTAATAATGCTCATATGCTCTGTATAGAACTGACATTTTTAATTAAAAACTATTCATTAAATTCTTTCCTATTCGACTTCGAGTTGGGTATAAATTTATATCTACCTTTAATTTATTCCTCTGAGTTTCGAAAAGCGCAAAATTGAAAACCCCTTTCCACTTGCCAACTGTTCTTTTAAAGAAGTCTTCTCTAAAGAACTCAAAAAAAATTAAATTGGAATTTTAAAAGTCAATAATCATTGTAAACGCGATTCGAAGAATTGGAAAAATTCTAAGGAAAATTGTGCTTCATGGAGAGTGACGAATCATTTCCTGTAGAAATGAATTTCTAAATGGATTCCCCTGTAATTACGAAATCGACAAAGTTTCTTGGATCTATCGCCAAAGTTAAAATGAGATTCTTTTCAAAACTGCGGATGGTCTCAGGTGCGGTTCGTCCCCAGTGATCTTCACCCTTTAAAATGCACATTTCGACAATAATCGCCGAAAATGCTGCCGCTGGCCGAAACATTCATTTCATTTGGATTTCAACACGGGAATAAGCGAGAATTTCAGATGAAGCAACAAATTCTCTTTCCCCAGGAAGGAAACAATGGTGAAACGGGGGCTCTGAAATAGGAAAGTTAAAGTTTGCCAAATGCTTTCTAAAGACACTTTCGATCTTCACTGCATTTGGGATAATCAATTTAAATACAAATTTTCACACCATTCAACTTTCCAGCACAAAGGAGAATCTGAATACCTAGATTTATTTTTTTGGCAATTCCTTTCAAAGGTATTGATGGGCAAAAAAGAGGCACCGATGTTTTATAAATTTTACAAAATTCTCTTTCATATGAAGTAAATTTTATTTTAAAAAATCCTTACTGGAAGCAAACCACTGGAATTCTCACTCAAATGCAGTGTAAGTGGTTGCTATGAAAACTAAAAAAAAAAAATCTGTATCTGACTCTATTCATTCTATATAATAACGACAAACTATAAAATGCACGACATTTTTATTTATTTCCCTAAATTTGCAGAAGGAACACAATGAAATTAATTAATGGTTATGCATCGCAGCAATAACTTACACGTTAAAACAGTTCAAGTATTAGCTTAATTTTTGCTACGGCTTTAAAGCTCGTAAAATTCATGAATTTCTCTCCCTCCCCCCCACCCCCGAAACATATGCAATTCAAGCAAGTTTTTCCTCCTCCTCATTATTATCCGGTTTTATAGCCGACTGAGATAAAGAGCGTTTGCCAAGACAACAAAGAAGTTCCAAGAGCAAGAACCTTGAAAGAAAACAGAAACCAGGCAAAAGTCGGGTTTGCAAAAGGAAATAAAACTCTGAAACAAAAGGAAAAACTTTTCCCTGTATAATTGCATCAAACATGAATAACAAAAATAAAAATATTGGGCCATCTACACTTTTATGCAATAAGGCTCAGCGATGGACTGACTGAGCGAGTACGGAAGTTACCGTCGAAATCTTTTTTCTCATTTGTTTTATTATTTTTTTCACAGTGTCGTTATTTTTATTGTTATTCCTATGAAGATGTTCTACTGTTGGAAAAGCATTTCCCGTTATTGCAGTTCTTCCAGCACATACACATCTTTGAGAAAATAAACGCACTTTACAAGCCCCTTGCTAATGGAAGAGGGCAGCTCGTAAATTCTGTCCCATAAAATCAGATCGTTATGCAAAACTAAAATCATGTTGCTTGTTGCAGACAAACGTTTAAGTTAGATAGCTTAAATTTTTTATTCTCCAAACACTGCACTGGCGAGGTCACTCAATAATGCTTACAAAATAAGTCTGTGTAATAAGAGAAATTCATACAATTTATTTCAACAAGAATGATGCTAACCACAACTGGTAATACCTCAAATATAAGTATATATGAGAGATCATGTGCCTCTGTAATAAATGCTGAAAATGTTCTTCCTGCTCTAGGTTCAACTAGGTCCTAATAACGTCGTTGCATGTTACTGATCGCTCGTTGTTGTCAATACCATTAATCTCTTGTGTGATGTCCTGCTTCAGTGTTCTCTTAGCAAAAAATCAAACTTCGCAATGGTCACACTTACAAGGGAATCCCACATAGCCTTTCAGTGCACTTTTTTTGCGCGCAAGCACACCGTGGAAGCGATAGCGTTGCGCGACAGCGGAGTGCTCCGGAAATGCAGAGTTCAACAGACATGGCGGTAAGATAAGAAGCAAAATCGTTAGCGGCGATCGCCAAAGAATTGCTGTTAGAGCACTGTTATTAAGCATAAAACCTTAATTTTGCTGTGCAGTTATTCGTCTCGAAATAATTTATAAGATGAGGTAAGCCTCCATGAATACTATTTTTATTTAAAATTATAAAGCACCGCGATACATACCCCCTCACCAACGCAACGTATTACGCGAAGTTGCACATGAAGCCAAACCCGTGTTTGATTACCGAATTACTTAATAAAATGAAATAATAAATTAAGGAAATGGTTATTAATTACTATGCACATTTTTTACTGGAAGGCATTTAGCTAATTGTAATAATCTATTTTTAAAAACTAAGTTTGTTTAGCAACTTGAGAATCCATTCAATTGTCTGCTGTTGTCTATTTCCATTGATTTCATGTGAAGTGGATTCGTGCTTATTGCTGAGTAGTGGAAGAAAGAAGTTCCGTAAGCGCATTAATATACACAGACCGCTTTAACAATGGAGTCCTTGTTTGGCTATGTGTGCTCAAATTTTTTCGTTTTCGTGGTTTATTTTGAAAAAAAACCCCAAAATTTCGCACTTTCTTATTTTGCAAGCATCTATAGACGGGGTGCGCAGGAAGTAGGAATGCGCATGCACCACTTTCTGTGCCTTCCTTTACTTCCGACCATAGAATTTCTGAGGCAGGAAAGAGTAAAAAACGAACAATTTAACCCACTAAAATGCCGTGTTGTGTTCCTCCCAATTCAATCAATTCGCAAAAGGCAACATTATTGAGTAAAGTAACGTTTCATCAAATTAATGATAAATCGCGGCACTCGGCAGTCAATCTGAATTATTTCGACTTTTGGTCACAGCCAACAACGAAAGTGCAGTTCTTTCGAAACCGGAAATACGTGTAGGCACGAAGTAAGCTAATGTTTGTAAACACGGACCCCGTCTATACCCCCACAACTTCGGGGGGGGCGGGGGAATCTGTGACATACATGTTCGAGGGATTCCCTTGTTAATTAAGATAAAAATAAGCCATTGAGTGAATTTCCACACGAATTAATAATGAAAAAATTGTGTCAGTTTTATATGAATTAACTGGCTGAAATAAAACACTTCAAAATCATTCAAAATTCAACCTCAAGCAGTTCCAAATTTAGAAAAAGTGTATTTCAAATTCCAAATCATAATTGGACAGCTTCAGGATTTCCAAATTTTAAAAGTGACTTTCATCATTCTTCATCCAAATGAGCAACTTCTGAGACCAGAACACCAGGACTCCAAATTTAACTAATGTAAACTTGAAAAGTGAATTTCCTCATTATTCAATTATTTATCATTTTTTAAGTTTCTAAGTTATTTTACCTCATGAAAGTAATTATTTAACTCATCTCATTTCAGGGATAACTTAAAAAAAACAACTTCCATAGGTGAATAACTAGAAATCTCCACAATGCAACATATGCCATGGATACTCTTGAAATAAGGCAAAATGCAGCCCGTCCATACTTGCCCACAAGATTAGTCACATGACCGTGTGGGTCCTTAGTTTTCAGAAATTTGACAAAAATTGGAGGAAGTGTATAAGAGAAAGTAATGTTTGTCACTACTTAATGGTCTGAGTGGCGCAGTGGAAATGCGCATTTTAGGCAGAGAGATGCGGGTTCAAATCTCTGCGAGGGCATAATTTATTAAATTTTCCCTTCACCTTTTCTGCGCAATAAAAGAGCGTAGAACAAGTTTTTGCTAAAACATTAACCGTCCAAATTCAAATAAAAAAAAAACATCATTTTTTCTAATTTTTAAAATTGAAAGAAGTCCACATACGATTTTTTAAGTTTTCCAGATGCACTGCATGTGATGGTGAGATTCGGCCCAGGAAAGCTATTTTCTTCCACTCGAGGTCTATATTTCCCCTTGGCTCCTGAAGACAAACTAGAAAGTCCAACTATTCGCTCATCAAGACTAATTATGGGCTATATAGTAAATGAGTGCGTCCCCTTGTTCTTGGGAGATAATCCAAACCCAGACGTCTCTCTTTCGGCCTTAATAGACAACCTTCGTGTTCGCAGTATTTATAGTTGAAATATATGCTATCAACACTTATATCGTGAGCATCATGCAACGGCATGTGATGAAAAGCCCACTATTACAAGTAGAGACGTATCCTACAAAACCTACTCCTGACGATTAGTCTAAATAATCTCAAACTTATTTCATTAAATATTTACTATTTCTAATACTAAATAAATTTATTAATAATCCTGCTCAGTTTCTTTACTAGTACAATTTTACTTGTAAAGACGTTGATAACATTTATGCTCTTTAAACTTAAAACCTAAGTCAAATTCGCCTTCTTCGGCTTGAAATTAGAACACGCAATAAACGAGTAAACATGTTGACAGAGTTTAAAGGGATCCTATGGCCTTTCTCTGTGATATGTGGTGCACTACAAAAGGAAGGGAACAAGACGAATGCTCGTGAAGAGAAAACCCTTTGCTTAATTTCTTGGAAAAAACTCGAATCCAAGCACGTGACAGCATCCATCCAGAAATGTTAGGTCGTCTTCGTTTGTTTGCCCAGAGTTCTCTTGGGAGCCGAGTTTCATGTTTCTTCGACAAGCATTCTAATTTCACTTCTATTTAGGACTTCTGCATTATGTCCCCAGGCATTCATTATGAAAGAACGAATCCTTGAAAAGACTAAAACTCCGCAAATACTTTAGGAGAGCAAATGCGTATGTGAATATTTAAGCTAAAACTTTCCACGTATATTCAAAATAATTTTCGTAAAATGTTTTTATTGAATTTTATTGAAGACTGGTATTTCACTTGTAATAAAATTTCTTAAGTAGGCCTTGTATGATTTCCTCTATCTATAGCACCGCTTGCTCCAAGAATACGCTACAGAGTAAACGTTTTGTACCTAGATGTCGAAATATGAAAACCTAGCTCTCTATCAATATTTTCGACATAGAATTTGATCAACTGGACGAAGCTCAAACTTCAATTGGCAAGGATGAATGAAAGCATTCACAGATCCATTCTTATTGGTTAATAAATTCTCATTTAATAGAGATGTGTTAAATTACCTATTCTGACCACATAATACTGAATGAGAAGGAAACTATTCTCTACAACGAGAAATATTTGGCATTTCGATCGAGTATGTTATCGATTCAAACCACAGACCAACAATGATCCAAAGTCTGCGAAAAGCTCGTAAATCTCATTCATTTATGATTAGCGCAACAGTCTAATATATTGGGCCCTAATAACACTGCATACGATTCTCAGATAGAGAATCAGAATCTCTTTTTTACCCGTTAGATAAAATATCGTTAAGCTCATTTGAGCTTTTCCTGTGCTTAAACAAGCAGGATCAGGTCGTTTTAAAATCAAATTCTTTTACAGTTAATTCAATCTTGCAAAAGATGAACTGTTGTCAATAAAGCAATGGAAAAAAATCAGCTCTCCAAAAAATATGGAAAAATTTCTCTTGATTCAAAGGATTTAGTTTGACCTGTAAAGTGATTGTATCTAAAAATACACTAAACGACCAAGGCTAATAGCGTCTTGCGCCTTCTTTAGCGGCGAGAACTGCCTGAATACGTGCTGGCATGGATTCAACAAGGTGTTGAAACCGTTGCGGAGGAATAGCAGCCCAGGCTGACATCACAGCGTCCCGTAATCGGTGCAGGTTGGACGGTAGTGTGGGAAGGCGTCGGATGGTTCTCTCCATTTCATCCCATAAATGTTCGAGCGAGTTGAGATCGGGTGACCGAGCTGGCCACTGAAGCAGGTGGAAGTCCGAGTCATGTTCCTCGAACCTGTCCAAGACCATTCGAGTACGGTGACAGGGAGCATTGTCCTGCTGAAACTGTCCGTCACCACCAGGGAACACAGTCATCATGAACGGATACACCTGGTCGGCAACAATGTTCAGATTGTGTGTCGCATTCAGGGATGTGTCTACGGATATCAGAGGACCCAGTGTGTCCCAAGAGATGACACCCTAGACCAGCACTCCTCCTCCACCCGCCTGTACGGTTGTCTGCTGACAGGATGGGTCCATGGCCTCGTGCTGTCTGCGCCAGATGCGCAGTCTGCCGTCCGCATGATGAAGTAGGAACCGCAATTCGTCGGACCAGGCGACCTTCCACTCATCCAGTGTCCAGTGGCGATGTCTGTGTGCCTATAGCAGGCGCGCTTTCCTATTTTGCGGTGACAGCGACGGTACCCATACTGGCCGCCTGTTGTTAAATCCAGCTCGGTGTAAGGTGCGCCGCACCGTGTGCTCCGAAATGGGTTGGGATGCTCCCTCGTTGAACTGCGCTGCAATTTGTTGGGCTGTTCCCGTCCTGTTGCTGTGGATGATTCGTGCCAGTCATCCACGGCCCTGTTTCGTCCGGAGTTGTGTTTGTTGGAGGTTGTTTTTTGGCATAACTGTCATTCACGGGACACTTGCACGGGAAAACCCGAGGAGGTTCGCGGTTTGCGAAATGCTCAAGTGCGCCCGTCGAGCCTAGATCCTTGGATTTACCCATATTCAGTCCACTTCTGCTGCTGACTGCAACTTGTGATCCAATGCATCCCTTTTATACACCTGTTCCATTATTTGGGTGTCACTGGGAGGCCGATCCATTTTCCTTAAGAGGTGTCTGTAATAAATTGGTCATTCAGTGTATTATATGATCTATAAAACATTGTCAAAATGCTTACAGTGGCACCATTTATTAACAGCTTGTGGAACGTGACAGAAAATGCAGAAAAAAAGTGGACCGATTGTGAACTTCATCGTTCTACGCCCTCTCTTGCACTTTGGTTATTCAGTTTCCAAACAAATAACTAGAGAGTGTCCCAAAATGATGTATACACTCTTTGAAACGTTACAGCTCAGCAACGAAATGCGACAGAAATATAAGGTTTGTAGTGTATGATCCAGACGGCGCTGGAAAAGCATAGCAACACGTTTATTGTTGTTCATTTGTTTATAAACCAAAATTGCGGTGAGACTTTCATTCGATGAACGTAAGTGGATACTGAAATGTTATTGGGAAGTAGAAAATGTTGTTGAGGTTCAAGGACGTTGGAGGGTTGAATTTGGTACACCACCGCCAACAAGGGTAACAATAACAAAACTCCGAGACAAGTTTGAAGCCGAATGAACGGTGAAAGGTGTGTTGAAAGGTCGGTACGGAAGAAAGAGAAGTTCCACTGATGACGAGAGTGTCGATGCCGTCGTGGAGGTTTTTGCACGATCCCCAAAGAAGTCAGTGAGGCAATGCTCTCGTGAAATTGGTATCGCCAAATCCAGTGTTCATCGAATTTTTGCGAGGTCAAAAATGGAAGCCTGTATTCAAATTCCAGTATGTCGCTCTGTTCGACTTGGGTGTTGGGAGTGTACTATGGCAGAAGGTGGACATTTTGAACATGTACGGGATTAAGGAAGTTTAAGGAATAAAATACAACAAACCTTATATTTCTATATCATTTCGTTGCCGAGTTATAACGTTTCAAAGAGTGTATACATCAATTTGGGACACTCTGTATATAGTGATGCAACTTCATAATATTGCAAGACTTGGGTTACGGACATTTTGGGCAAGCTACATATATCTCGTACATCAACGCTTTTTTGTACATTCTCCGAATTATCGTATTGAAGTATTTAGTATAAAACGGTTTAGTGTTATTTTTTCATATGAATAAATGAAACCTAACTTAACATTTAAGAATCTTTAATAAATACATCAAATCATTTCAAAATAAAACCATATTAGAAGCTTTTCAAAGGGTCATTTGATCTTAAAATAAAAATTAAGATAAAATTTACAGAAATTGATTTATGGATGAGAGCATCGTCATAATGGTAAAAATGGCTCCATGCCAAACGTCTCCCACGTTGCCAGATCAGTATAGGCAAACCTCGGAAGCCAGTTATCTTCAAAAGAACCAAAGGACCTATGAGAAACAGCCCCACACTGTAACGCTACTAGTATATTTATTTCATGCCCAACGGGACATTATTACCAAGCAGAACTTCTCAAAACTATATCAATATATCATTAATACAACTTAATCCAGTTAATAAAACTGCAATTTTGAAATTGCCAAAGGAAAGATTTAATAAGTCGCCTCATACTTTCGTCAAAAATTGATATCCACACTTGTTATCCACAAATTCGCTATGGACTATTTTTCCGAAGATTGTATTGAATTATGGCAATGTGTAGCATATGTTTTCTTAAAAGATGTCATTACTCGCTTGATGCTGGGTGCCCACTTAGCGCGACGATCGCGCGATTCTATCGCTTTGAGTCATATGCGCATGCGCAACAAACGCCAGGCGATCAATTCGCTTCTCGGTGCCCACTTGGTGCGACGGCCGCGTGACTGAATGCGCATGCGCTATCTACGCGATCATTTCGCTTCCCACTTCAAGATTTCGTGCCTCCAAAATCGACATGGACGAGAATGAGTTTTTTTATTTTTGGAATGCTTAGCTATTTGCATATTTTGCAAGGGTAATGCTGGGTGCCCACTTAGCGCGACGATAGCGCGATTCTATCGCTTTGTGAAGCACGCATGCGCAGAGTGACGTCACGAGGCCGATTCTGTGGCGCATCTAAGGCGATTGAAAAGCTCTGCATGCCAGAGCTTTTCGATCGCGCGACTCCATCGCACCCAATCAGAAAATAGCTTCGAATCACGTGGCACATGCAATCATGGCAGCACCTACTTCGAGATGGTCGGATATCGCTACGGAAAATTTGATTGAAGATATCAAGTAATATGCAATTCTGTATGCACGAAATATCCAATTCTGATTTTGGAAGCACGAAATCTCGAAGTGGGAAACGAAATGATCGCGTAGATAGCGCATGCGCATTCAGTCACGTGGCCGTCGCGCCAAGTGGGCACCGAGAAGCGAATTTATCGCCTGGCGTTTGTTGCGCATGCGCATATGACTCAAAGCGATAGAATCGCGCTATCGTCGCGCTAAGTGGGCACCCAGCATTAGCAAAATAAATGAACTCTTTGTCGCGATAACTTCAATCAAACTTTCCGTAGCGATATCCGACCACCTCGAAATAGGTGCTACCATGATTGCATGTGCCACGTGATTCGAAACTGTTTTCTGATTGGGTGCGATAGAGTCGCGCGATCAAAAAGCTCTGGCATGCAGAGCTTTTCAATCGCCTTAGATGCGCCACAGAATCGCCATCGTGACGTCACTCTGCGCATGCGTGCTTCACAAAGCGATAGAATCGCGCAATCCAGTGGGCACCCAGCATGACTGGAGCAGCACCACGCTACCACCGAAACGTGCGAGCTTCCCTGCAAGGACAGTGACAGGAGAAGAGGTGCAAACGAGTTCCCGCACGTTCTCCTGAATATCAACTTTAGACGTTTACCTGTGGAGGGACCTAAAGGATGTCATCCCAGAAAATCACAGAAAATCAACTATACTAACGACACTTTGGGAAAAAATTGAAATCCTAGTGGACACTGGAAGGAATTGTATTCAAAGGTCAAAGAGGTTAAAGAAACTTGTATTCATCTCGTGAATTAGTTTTGTATTAAAATGTTCATATCCAAGTTTTGTTTTGCTTTGGTCTTGTTTTCGATTGCTTCTCTGAATTTGAATATTTTTTCTCTTTTGGGAAAAAGAAAGGAACCAAGCGAAGGGCACACCGGTATTGTTGCTTACGCTTCTTCAACCGTTTATCTGTACGCTTTATTTTTACTATTTAAAAGCTCTACTACAATGTGCAAGCATATCTCACTGTTATAGAAAAACTGCAAAGCTAAAACTGGAAATTTCAGAGTAATATAAATCCTTAAAAGGATCTAATGAAATGCAATGTTTAAATGTTCCAAATTTTATATGTGTACAGTTTCTTAACAAATATTCTCTTATTGCTGATTAACTTAATCCCGACAGAACTCGTATACAGACTATTAATGAAAAAAAAAAAAAAAACGAAGCCTATCGACAATATTTGAAACCGTGTTTACGAACATTAAAACCTATCTCTCCATAACCCATCCACCCAGACTTACTTTCTTCTCATTAGCATAAGAGGAGACACCAGGCCTCTTCGTCTCTCTTCATTATCTTTTATGATACTCTTACGACGCTTTATGTTATTCTCATTTTCACTTAATTAACATAAAACAGATAAATAAAGGGAAAAAAGTATAATTTGCTGCTTAAAAACAAAAAATTAATAAGTAAAAAAATAAAATAAAGTTGGCCATTTGATTGTAAATTCCATTAAGGAAAAAAATTTTAATGTCGTAATTCATCTGCTTCACTACCAAATAAATTAATCTCCAAGTATTTAAGTCATATGTGCAGTACCTATAAAGGATGTAATTTTCTCTCTCTCTCTCTTCTTCACGTACAGCCTTAATGAAGTTAACGTACAATGTATTTTCGTGGAACCTTAAAAGTTTTATTTCCTCCTTCCATCAGGTTCCCAATTGTGTTCGTGAGGGAGGGCGAGGGGAAAGGCTGAAAGGATCTAATCAGAGGCGAATGGACCAGTTAATTCGGCTCAATCATTGTTTAATTAAATGCACGTGCACACTTAGACGTCGCTCGAGCCGCTGACAGTTTATAAAGCGAACGCATATCAATGCCAATTACTAGAAATGAAAATCCTTTTAACGGAGGAAGAGAGAGAGACGGGAAAGTATTCGTCTCCGTCGTTGTACGTCAGGGCTTCTCCGCGGTGCAGCCGAGTTTAATTCGCATTCACACGAGAAATTCCGTTTACACCGTGTATGCAATATGAGGTTATTGAAGCGAAAAACCAGACGTCCAGATCATTATGGTGTCTGATGCACTTGCCTATAACGGTCACAGAGGCGGCTATAAAATCCAGTTTGCAGATTAATGGCTACATCAGATGATCTCATTCGAAACTTTTAATCCTAGAGACTAATACAATTTTTGAGGAACTATTTATAGTAAAATTTTTCAAACTGATTTTAAAAACACTTCAGATCATAATAATTAAACGAAATTATTACTTATTGATACTAAGTTATTAAAACTGATATGGGATAGTACTGCTGCAGGATTACAATGGCTACAAAGAGGTATCTGGCGGTTTTTGGAATCATAATACAAGTTTGTAATTTGATCAAAAACAAAAATTATTTTGTTTATAATTCATAACGTAAAAATTGGATAAAGAAAGTCTAAATTTTAAAAATTACGTCAACCAATGAGTATACAAAATATACTGAGTTTGTAGGCAAATTAGCTATGATTTTGGGCTGAAGTTGCTAGAATCCTTATAAATAGGGAAGCAAATTGTTTATCACGACAGTAGAAGTGATTTGTGGGTAAACGACGTGATTTAACAGCTTTTGAACGTGGGATGACTGTTGGCGATCGGAGTCATGGAGTGAATATCAGCAAAACAGCTGCATTCGTTAAATGTTCAAGAGCGGCTGTTGTTAAAGTGTTTAAAGACTGGACTGTCAGCCGGAAAACTGGGTCTGAACGTGCGAGTTGTGGCTATCAGCGACTAGTCAATGTTCGGGCATAACAGCGAGTGGCAAGGCTGGTACAAGACAACAGAAGGGCAACAGTGCGTCAAATTATTGCAGATCTTAATCCGGGAACCTCTCAAATGATCTCTGAACGCACTGTTCGCCGTACACTGCATCGTATGGGATATGGAAGCCGAAGGCCTGTTCGAACAGCTTTTCAATAAAACCAGATAAAACGTCTCCAATTCGCACAGAACAAGGATTGGACAGTCGAGCATTGGAAAAAAGTCATGGTCGGATGAATCACGTTTCCAGTTGCATCATGCAGATGGCAGAGTGAGAATTTGGCGGAAACAGCATGAAAGCATGGACCCCACCATGCCGGTGGAGGCAGTATTATTGTTTGAGGCATGTATTCCTGGTATGATTTGGACCCTTTAATTCGTTTGGAACAATGTTTGAATAGCACAACATACCTAAGTATCGTTGCTGATCAAGTTCATCCTATCATGTTGATGGCGTATGCTTATGGAGATAGCTTATTCCAACCGCCATGCCACGGTGCTCGTATTGTGCAGGAGTGGTTCAGCTTGTTTAGGTGGCCCCCCACAATCACCACATCTCAATCCAGTTGAGCATTTGTGGGACGAAGTTGAAAGAGCCATCAGGGAAGGTGGTTCCACAACCATCAAATCTCACACAACTGGACAGTGCTCTTCATCAGTCATGCTGTCAGATTCCTCGCATCACCTTTCAACATCTCGTGGAGTCCATTCCAAGAAGACTCTCCGCAGTAGTGAAGGCAAAAGGTGGCCCAATAAAGTACTGATGGGGTGGTCATAATAATCTGGTTATTCAGTGTAAATTGTTTTGTATCAAATTACAACATTGAACTACCGCTATATTCCGTTACAGCAATGGGCTTTTTTCTTATGGGAATCACAAGAAAAAGAAAACCAGTCAAACATCGATTTTTTTTTTGTATATGCAAGAAACGCAACGACGAGTTTAAAGCAATCATTGAAAGAGAATACGCCCAAATCCTTTGCATTGGCTTACGATGTTGGCAACTATTTTGAATAGCGTTGTCAAGACTGAGCACAGCTGCTATATGCTCAATATTACACGCACACATGCAATAGCTCAAAATAAAACATGTGTTCCCTTTATTTTATCTTTAAACCTTGGTTGTTCCTTAATTGACACAGTGTTAATAAATATTTCAAGTGTCTATACAATTTTTGAGAAGCCTGTAAAAATATATATCATTCATTAATTTTAAAACCGTATTTTGGAAACAATTAGAATAATATAACGTTTTCATATGTAACAGAATAGATGGCACAAAATTAAATGACACTACATAAATTATCTGCCTTCTGTAGTCAATCAATTACGCGATTGTCTGCCTTCTGTAATCAATTTATAAAACTTGGGAAAACTTTATTTTTATTAACAAAAAATAATTGACAGTCTTGACAGAAATATTTCTGGATAACAAAAAAGACAATGGTTAGAATCCATTTCTGCTATTTTACTATAACGCAGATTTGAAAGGTATGGGTATGGTACCTTACTCTATAATTTTAACTATTTAAATTTATAACACAGTTAATGTATTGCAAAGAGAATCTGAAAAGTAATTTCTCAAAATGGTTTTCAAAATTTCACCAACTGAAGCAGCTTAAAACTGAACTACACAAAAGAACATTTGCTTTTCATAAACTGAAAATTATTCATAAACTTATAGTTTCATATGCAGTATAATTTTTGAACATTTAAATTAAACCAGTTCATAAGGAGAGAAAAATCGATTTCCATGATATTTAAAATTCTAAAACTCCTTCCAATATTTTCCGGAATTAAATCGTAGAGGGAGAATAAAAAAGATAAAATTAGAACGCGAAATTTCTTCCTTAAAAAAAGTTTCACGGTGGTGGAGTGCAGAGAGAGAGAAAAAAAGGGGAAAAAAACGAAGAAAGATTCCTTTCTCGAGAGGAAAAAGCTTATTTCTGCTTTTATTGGAGTTTTTAAGCTAGGGCTTCGGGGATGCAAGGGAGAGTTGAAAGCATAAAAAAAGGAAGAAGAAAAAACTTCAAAAAGGGGGCGGATGAGGAAGTGTAAGCTTTAACTTCATTTGGACAAATTGATAGGAAATTACGAGGCCTGCATGTAGAGTTTATCATTTACGAAGCGTAATCACCAGAGGGGTTTCGAAAAAAGAACCAAAATGAGCGAGAGAAAGAAGCATAAAGAAGCAGAACCCAGACGTGATGCTAAAAATACATTAAAAGGAAAAAAGTGAGAATTAAAATCTTTAGCATTGAAAAAATGTGTTCCATAAGACAATAAAAGCATTTCTACAATTACACTTATTTAAATTTTGGGAGATCATGAAATGGAAAATAATTGAGAAATATTAACCTAAAAAATTAATATAAATGATGAGTTCTTATATATTGTTATGCCCTCAAAGCCGACTTGTTGTTTTAAATCAAAAATCAACAGATGAAAATCTGCAAGTGATGGTTTCTAGGACGTTTACCGAAATTTTATTTTTTCAACTTTAATTCAAGTGTATCAAGAGTAATTTAATTAAGACTGGTTGGATAAAAAAGTCATCGAACACTTTAGTGCTTGCAAATTTTAATACAATGTAGAACCATCTTTATCTGTCATGACTGCAGGAATCCTACGGGGCATCCTTTTGACAAGATTACGATACCTCATCCAAATTTGTCCTTTGGATTATGCACTTTGGTAATTAGTCGTTCTCCAGGCATCCGCTATACGCATACCCGTCCATTTGACTGGCAAAGGATTTATAACTAAGTAACAGTTTTCCATGCCTCCACATTCCACTGTGGCCGATCGTTGTACCAGTAAGTCGTGATAAGGGGCTTGCATACGGCTGTCCCACCTTGAAAACCCTTTTTTGAGCCTCGCTTCAGAATGTTTTTATACATATTCGTGTTACATTCAAGTTCTAAAACTCTGAACTCAAAGAGTCAGCTAACAAATGGCGGTTTTTGTGCATTCCCCTTCGTAGCACTCTACGATCACCTTGGTCGAGTTTGATAGGTCGTTCACTTCGAGAACTTACAGTTAACCTCTTGCGCTTCCAATTTAATATGGTATCACTAACTGTTGATTTGGGATGGCCCAATTTCTCAACAATTGCACGCACAGACAGACTTCCAACTTGGCATTCTTTTATAACCCCTCGTTCAAACTCGGTTAGTTGCCTTCGAATAGCCATTTCATCAGAATGCGATTCCAGATACTTAAGAGGACTATATACCAGGCATTTATACTAATTATCGGCACGTGACTTCTCATTTGGCACTGTTGCTTTGTTTCGGGGGAGTGTCCAGGTGACTTTTCTTTCCAAAAAGTGTATATGCTACTTGCATAATCAGTCGTGCCGTCAAATATCTTGTGCGCACTGCTATGCCTTTTAGAGGAAAAGTATGAAATAATCTACTAGGAAAAGTATGAACAGTATGCCTCGTACAATTTCCTAGTTTATCTATCTGAATCTGTGTTAGGTAAACTGTTGCGTATTCATTTTCTGAGTTTAAGTATTCATTTCAATACTAGACTTGAAGAAGCACGTTCTGCTCTAGAAAACCATAATCTAATCTTGAATCCGAAAACTATGGTTCAACATTTTCAACTTTGTATTAGTATAGAATTGCGCAAGGTTTTTTCCACTATGATTTCCGTGCTAAAGGACCATAAACGCAGCAATCGCTAACTGTGAAAGGATGATCAGAATATGAATAATTCTAGAAAAATAAGGGTATCAGTAAATTATATACAATGTAATAAATTGAAATCAAAAAGTTCATCTTTAAAAATCTTTCGAGTGATCACCCTGTACAAACAATAACGAAAAAGACTACTGA
>JAHWFO010003935.1:854175-865696 GCA_023313115.1 Rhysida immarginata | reverse complement strand
CATAGGGCACCATTAGGGCACGTGCTACTAAACTGTTAACCATTATCATTATTTTCTCGTGATAGTCACTCATGGCACGTTGTTACGAGTCGTTTGATATATTACATGCCATATCTTAGCATTGAAAGTGCCAATGGTACCATTAAAACACGTACTACTAAACAATTCAGACATCACTATATACCGTTATATTCATTCATGAGACATCCTTGCACGTACACGTGCCATTAGACCGATACTTGCTATCACTAGTTACTCTTTTATATTCGTTCATGATATGTTGTGACAATTTGTTTGATATATTACATGCCATGTCTTGTTATAGGAAATGTTTAAGAGGGTATCATAATGGTACCATTAAAGCACGTGCTATTAGAGCACGTACTTATTCCTGCTATCTCACGTTCGTACTTCTGCGTACTCTGTCCCATTTTAATGGATTGGTGAAAACAGACTGTGAAAAAGTTAATTCGTTTTCAAGTTATCGTAATAAATGCTAAGATCCTTAGGTATAAAAAAATTCTCTTGCTTTAGGGACCGAACTGCCCTTTTAATAATCGTCAAACACGTGCATCCTGCACGCACACCATCTCATTAACGTTTAGAGCACGCGCAGAACCGAACCATGTTCTCAACACGCGTTTTACCAAATGCGAGGATAATTCGTTTCTTCCAGCAATTCAAGACATGATTGAATGAATTGTGAGATTGCAATACATGCAATTCAATACATGCAACGCAATGAATTGTGGGATTGTCTACAGACGGACGGACGGACGGACAGCTGGACAAACCGATCACATAAGCACATTTCTATATATAGAAAATGTGCTAAAAAGTGGGTTGAGTTCACTATAGGTTGTTCCACTTTAAGTTGCAAGAAATCACACGTCCGAGAAAACGTGCACATTCCACCAAAAAATGTAGTCCCTTACTAATATGCTTAGGTATAAAAGCATTTAATTTTATTTCTCAAAACGAGTGAATGTAAAATATTATAACCTTTTCCAACCTTAAAAAAAACATTTAACTAACAGAAAATTGAATAAACGAAGGACCTGTTTTGACCAATCACATCCCTCTATGATGAGGCTAGACCCCTTGGACAAAACCCTCAAGGGACCAAATGGGTTCAGGTGTTATGCTTGTATGAGATCTCCTGATTTATGTATACCCCATATATGATGCAAAATAAATAACGTGGAACGAATTAACAAATATAAAGAAAATACATGTAGCAAACTATTTCTTAAAAATTTCATATACAGGGCTGTCGACTTCAGTGAAGACATTGAAATATCTCGAAAAATGATCATCGGATCAAAAAAAGTTTAGAATGAAATTTGTTCGTCTTGAAGGGGCCTATCCAGTGATACCAAAATTGACCGCCCACCCTTACCCACCCCCAGGTAACAACGTAACCCCCATTTTTATTGTAGATTTGGATTCTCCAGGAAAAAATACATTAATTTGACCTACGATTAATGATTTTGTTCCATAGATGGCGCTGTAATTGACAAAAATCGAAGGGTAACTGAATGTTCAGATTTCAATGTAGATTTCCGGAGGGGGGAAGGAGGGGTCGATTTCGGTGTCGTTAGAGATCTTTTTTAAAAATATTGAACATGAATTTTTTTATTTTTTGATCTGACGTATATTTCTCGAGATATTCCCGTTATTTAACGTTCGTGTTTGCATTTAAGTTTTCTTTGTTACCCTCACCCACCTCAGGGGTTGGGGATGGGGGATCAATTTTTGTATCATTAGATAGGCCCCTTCGAGACGAACAAATTTCATTCCAAACGTTTTTTGATCCGATGCGTATTTTTCGAAATATTTCAATGTCTTCATTTGTATAGACCTTACTTACAGGGTATTTGCAAACTTTTATACTTCACAGGACCTTATTAGGACCGATAGGTACTTATGTTTTCACAATGTCTTCCGTCTGTCTGTTGGTGCTCAAGTGTTCGAACGCTTCCGAATTTTCGACTTCCGTTTTTGCCATTCGATAACTTAGGCAAAACGACAGCCTGAGTTCGTTGGTGGTAAAAATCGGTGAACTATTTCCGGTTCAAAAAGGACACAAATAACAGAGGAGACCACGTTTTTCACTATACAGTTCCATGTATAAATGGCCTGTACATTGATCAATGCTTTTCTCTCTTCGCCATTCGATAGCTAAGGCAGAGAAAAGGCTTGTGAATTAAGTGAAACACGTGATGCTGCAGACGTATAGCAAATGCGTATATGGCCTAATAATAATAAGCTAATTGTTGATAACCCGAATATCAACAGCTAATTACTTAGCCCTTACATTATCAATAACCAATTTTTGTTAAGCGTATTGTTGTCAATTGCTAATAGCGAATCACTCGCTTATGCAGAAACGCTGTAGCGATTGATTATGAAGAAATGCTTGGACAGAACGCTTCAACAATTGCCGCTCATTCATCATGTAGGGATGCTTACAAATTAAAGGATTTATATATTCGAATAGATAGAGAATCACTAGACTGTCCATTTAACCTTTCGGGTGCTTCACTTTCATTCATTTTGAACAACACGATTCCTTTAGAACAACGTCTTGCCTTAGCAACCAGAGTCTTCCTTAGCATCCTCCTCTAACAAATGCTTTCATTTCTATTCTCGAATTCCTTAAAATCCTATCGATTCTGGGGATTTCGGTTGCCTGACTTGTTTTAATATATTTTGCCAATAAACTGGTGGTCCAAATGTATCCTTGCTATATAAAAAAAAAATAAACATCATACATCAAACGGCTATCTGAGACTTCCTCATAATATTGTCTCTCTCGTTAATGTATTCCAGAAAATGGAGAAATTAGAAAACTTGATATTGATGGTCACAATGATTTTAACAAGCAATTAAATAACCAATAAAATTACAAAACGTGTTCAAACTGTTGACCATGGTCAGCAATGTATGCCTTACAGCGTCTTGTCATTGAATATCTGATACAGCCAAAAATCCCTGTAGTGTCGCTTCCATGGTCACTTGCAGCCACAATTCGAGCAGAGGAGTATCGTACACCACATTCTTCGGATGTGCCCAGAAGAAGAAATCTAAAAGGTTTAGATCCGGCGTTGTGGCCAAGCAACTAGTCGTCGACCAATCCATCAATCATGGAACGCATTGTCTAAGTGATGTCGTACAGATCTATTGAAATGGGCGGGTGTTCCGTCCTGTTGGAACCACATGATTCTTCAAACAGACAAGGTAACTTCCTCAAGCAACTCTGGCAAAAAAATTCGACAAAATAAAGTCCTCTACCACCCCTTTGAAAAAGTTTGTACGCAGAATTCGAAAACACCCTGTATAATGTAAATTAAGTGTCTACTTAATATCTTTCAATATTAGGGAGATTGCACGGAGGGATATGGATCAGTCTCATAGTACTCGGCTGCAATCTAAATGTGGAACAAGCTATAGTGCGACATCAGCTCCTCTACTCCTTTTTATCCGACTATAGGCGCATTCTCCATCGCGCACGAAATGAACTATCGTGAGAGTGAGTCACGTGATCAGTGTGAATCGTGCAGTGCAATTCATGGAGCCCCAAGATGAAAAGAGTGTTAACGATTTTTGCAAATGGCCAATCGTGATAGAAAAGTTTCGACACCATGTCATTGCTTAATACCATGCAAACAGTTGTAAATAAGCATATTGTAAATGCTGAAGACGAAAGTAGCAGTGACGATGATTTGTTTGAAAGTGTTAAGGAGGAAATCGTATAACCTGAATTCTCCATCTCTCTGCAGTTTCTCCGTCTACATTCATTGTTTAAATTTTGATAATTGTGTTTCGGTTTCCTCATTGCTCCTGCGTCATCTTGAATAAACTGAGCAACCCCGGACTCAGGCTAGTGTGTTTCGTGCGCGCACCAAATGAACGACAACGAAACGCACTGGCAATGAAGAACAGGGTGCACGAAACGCACAGAGCGATGCGGAACAGCCAGTGCGCCCACAGCGTGCATATTGTCAGATCGTGCGCGATGGAGAATGCGCCTTATAAAGGTCTCGTTTTCGGGACGGCTGAGTATTTTTTGCTCGTTTAGTAAGTGGCTCTGGAAACCCAAGTGGACGGGATTGGTGTCCAAACATCTCACATAGAATTTCCAAATTTTTAATTTGATATTTCTTCACCCACCTCTAAATATCTCTTTTCTTCAAATATGAGCTCTTTTCCCAAAAGCGGCCTCCACATTGGAAAGGTTTATTTTCAGTGTTGGAAAAGTCGACAAGTCTTTTCCATTCAATTTTTAACATGTACCGATTATGTTTACTTTGTCACGTGCTCTACGTAATATTTCAGTTGCAATAAACAGATTCTTGAAAAAAGTCTGGAATAAAAAGGCAAAATTTGGCGGAATACTGTTTCAATTATGTACTGTGAAGCTTCGCCCCTTAACTTCATAGCATTAAGTAGACGTACCTTGGGATCGTTGATTCAACGCTACTTCAGAAGCCGCTCTCATACAATTTAGTTTCGCTGCTCGCAATAAAAAGGGAGATCAAGTGAAACATGGCAATTCACTTGTTAACAGTTTTACGAATTAAATCGTAATAAAAGTTACTTGCTCAATTATATGAGCGCCAAAACGTATCATCTCATGCTTCTCGATGTAAAAAGGAAAGTGAAATCATTTTGAACAGTGCTAGTGCCATTCCTTGCTTTAATGTGCTAGTGCTGTCCGATATAATGTTCATTGCCTCTGTACAAATTAAAGGAAACAATGAAAACAGATTAAATTACATCAGACCAACCAAAATAACATCATTACTTTAAAATATTTAAATCGTTGTTTAAATAAAGCTCACAAAAGGCATCGTCTACTCTCAGATACGCTTAATTGGTCAAAATACCAATGTTACGTGTATTATCTTAGGGCGATCGTGATTAGCTTTAATTAACTTTTCCAAAAAAATCGTGAAACACAATATGTCCTTTTTTTTTTTTTTTTGTTTTTGCTGTCATTTTAGCATTACTAGTGTTGTTGGGCAGCAAAAATATGAGGCAGCAGGAGGGTTAACCTTTAATTAGCAATGCAATTTTAAATGTCAATTTGTACAGCAACTTCTCAATGAACCCTTGAAAAATCATAAATTTATGCCTCATGTTGCTACGACCTAACAATTCATTTTCCATTGGTAATCATTAACCTTAATATGCGGCTGCTAATTTACTGGATGCGCAGAGAGGACAATATCCAATGGAAATTGGTATGCCTCGCGGGGGAAATTATATAATAATATATCAGGGACGCAATCTTCAATAGGGTCATTCTTAAACTCGATATTTGTTTCACTGTTCCCTTTAGGACAATAAATTGGTTTCCTAGAATAAAATTTTATGATCCTTTCCGAAATGCGTAGCCCTGGACGACACTCTTCTAAGAAAGCAGTTCTTGATATATCGCTGGACGTTTGAAAAGACCGTGAGTGATTTCGCACAAATACACCGTCACAGATCGCGTCATTTCGTTTCAATAGCCGGCCTCAATTGCTTCATTTCACAAATTAATACGATCAAGTTCAAGCAATTAATTAGTTTTACGACACGGTTTCAATCGATCTACAACTTAACAACAGCGACAGCACTCGAAGTTTGCAAATCTTAATAAAGGCAAGGTTTCAAAACGACGATGGGATTGCTTAATTAATAATGGCGCTCTAATCACAATTTCTGATTGGCCTTATGGAATGTTTAATTAACTCTCGTATTAATTAAATACATCACAGTTTGATTGAAAACTACTATTAAAGCATTCGACCATGACATAATCGCAAGTTGTGCCTAATCAATGGCACAAAAGGTAATCAGTAAAAAGGAAGTTCTATATAAAAAAAAAAAATTAAAAAAATAGCAAAGCGTTATCAAACTCTCTCTTTATTGAGATTTTTTGATCTGTTTATGCAAACTAACTTCATTTATTATCAAAAAGAAATTAAAAATCGGCACATTCTTCTTTACTGATGACAAGTTTTTTTTTCTTTAAGAAATGTACTCTCTCGTGGGTTCCTTGAATATTTATTATTAATGTCATCTTTTTTTTTCCTCCCCTCCTTCGTCTCCTCATTGATTCTCCTCTTCCTTCTCATCTTTTTACCTACAGACCTAATCACCATTTCGAGCCATTTGTCTTCGTCTAGAGTTCCAACTTTTTAAAACTTTTCCGGCGTCAAGGAATCGGCATTCATTAATCTCTTCTTGTTGCACTTTACTCCTCCTTCGCGCTCCGCAATGCAACCCACTGATTGGCTCTGTGGTTTAGAGCGGTCCGTGGCGACTCAGAAAATTTCTCGTGGTTCCATTGCGCTTTGGGGGAAAGAGAAAAAAAAACATACATTTCCTTCTCTACTCATTCTTCTACATCATCCCTTAAAATTAAGAGTTCACTATGCAATTGTAAAAATTACTTCGCGTTCTTCGTAAATATTTAAAAATCACATTAAGAATAACACAAATCTAAAAGTAAATTTTTAAACCCAGATAATTTTAATCGGACATGTCAATCATAAAATAGAACGTTCTGATACAATTATGCTCTAAAATTATTCTCTATAACTAAACTCCAAAAGAATAAGTTTCCCTATTTTAAGGTTCGTCAATTCTGTGGCTGAGAAAAGCGTACTTCGGTTTCTATTCAATTATTAAACTTTCTAGCTTGTAGATCCAGATCTACGATTGGATCGGCTGATTACGCGATCGTATGTTCGTAAGGGTCATGTCACCCACTTACATATTTTCTTACTTACTTAAAAACTGCTTAATTTGCGTTTATGAATGGAGGGTTCTCTATACTGTCCTATCGGCGTCGGTGGCTCAGGGGTTGCGTGATCGCCTCTGATGCCCGAGGACGCGGGTTCGACCCCGGCCGAGGACGACGAGGATTTTTTCAGGGGGAAAATCCTGAGATCACGCACTTCCTTCGGAAGGGAAGTAAAGCCGTTGGTCCCGTTTAGTCGTTTGCCGGCTGCACGTTAAAGAACCCTTGCGAGGCAAAATTTGCGGCCCCTATAACGCCGTCCTGAAATGACCATAGCAGTTGAAAAGGACGTTAATACCAAATAAACCAAACCATCTATACTGTCCTTCTTGATGAAGTTAATGGTGGACTTGCAAATTTCGACCAGTTTCGCCTTTTATTCCAGGCTTTGTCAAGTATATAATTGAAACCGATCGCTTCTATGTTTTCTTTCCCACTTTATACGGATAGGCCTCAAACTTTATTTGTTTTGCTGCTATATTCTACCAGAGACAACTGTTTAAAATACATGGGTCACTCCATTTTTTTTAATTCAAGTTTTATTCTACACCTTTGCTATTTAAACAGTAAATTGAGACGTTCATTAGGAATATGTCACTTCTTCAAATGGTAAAATCATAAGTGTAGTTTCATATGCGGAGAACAGATAATTAACACTATTAGCCGACTTCAAGCTTTTCGTAATGCTTTTAAATTTAGTAAATATGTGCATATTGGTATTGTGTAAAAAGACGAAAATTCCAAGACTTATTACGATTATTCAGATCAGTTTAGTCACTGAGATTGCAAATGCGTTATCATATATGTCACGAAATTTACAATTGTTTTTGTGCACGTATGTTATCGTACATCTAGGAGATTTAAGTTTGAATTATATTAGTAAGAGTAAAAACTGACTGCTCAATTGAAAGTGGACACCTGCTGTAGTAGAACAACCTATGCAAATTCGGGCAATATTCGTTATAAAACAGCAACATCATGTGTAGTTGGAGTCATTTGGTGTCTTACCACCAGATGCTGAGGTAAAATGCCACGTCAGTGGCCAGAGTATGCGAGCCATAGGAGCGACACTGAACCTGCCAAAGTCGACCGTGGGTGCTACGTATTATCACGAAGTCGAAACGTGAAGAAGTGGAAACACGACTTCATGGAGGTGGCCGAGCCTGCATGCTGACCGATAGAGACCGGATGGCCCTGAAGTGATTTGTACGGCAGAACAGGGCTGTTCCAGTGGAACAACGGCGGCAGGACTTCCAGCAGGCAATCGTCAGCACCATGACGATTCGTCGGGAGCTCCAAGCCTAGCATCATCCCTGTAAACGCCCAACGTCGTGTGGCCTGGTGTAATGAGCGACGGTCTTGGTCGATGGACCGCTGGAAGAGCATGTGGAGCGACGAATCACGCTTCAGACTCTACCGATCGGATGGGCGCACCTGAAGTGTGGCTTTTCAGACTGTGTATGGCGTTTGCCAGGGGAAGGGCTGCTACCTGAGTGTGTCATCCCAACAGTGCAGTTTCGGGGTGATAGTGTGGTCGTGTTTCTCCTGGTTTGGACTTTGGTCCGCTGGTTGTGATTGAGGGGCACACAATATCTGGATGCTCTAGACAATCCCATGCTTCCTACGTTGTGGCAACAGTTCGGTGAAGGGTCATTGGTGTTCCTGCAATTGTTTCTCTTTGATTTGTATTTGTGTTTTTTATGTTAGAGTTCATTTAAATGGCGTATTTGAATTAAATAAATAAATAAATAAATAATTTATCCATCCCTTTAAACTGTCTTGCGCGACCTTTTGAACTCGAGTCTGAGGTACTGTTTGGCAGCCATCACGAGGCAGTCATCTCTTCAAACCACGTTTCACGAAGATATTTACTAGTAATCAACGGGTGCCAGATCAGGACTGTCAGGGCTAAGTTCTTGTATTTTTTGGTAAGTGCTCTAGTGCTTATTCAGTCTGTCATTCATTCTACTGTTTCCCTTGGAAGTGTTCATTAATGGTAAACGAATACAATTTAGATAGCTGGGAAGGCTTCGTAGAAATAGGAAAGTCGGTTTTAAATAGGAAATTCCAAAGAATTGGTAACGAACTGCAAGAGTTGTAGACCATTTTATAGTATGTTAAAAGATGCAAGCATAAAAAGAATAATAATTGGATCTATGAAGATTTTTTTATACACGCCATACCTCAGATGTTTAAATTATTGATAAAAAATAGGAAAGAAAATTCCACAGCCTGGGATCGAACCAGGAACCTTCTGCTCACGATTATTACGCCAGTAGGAAAGATAGTCCCAGCCTGAGAACTGGGTACTGCTCCAGCCAGCCCAAAGGGCATGTAGATAGCGTAATGCTTCCATGTCCGCAGTGGCGCAATTGGCTGGCGCATCTGCACGGTGAGCAGAAGGTTCCTGGTTCGATCCCAGGCTGTGGAATTTTCTTTCCTATTTTTCACAAAAAGAAGCAGACGAGGAAAAAATTTCATAAGTTTGAAAAAAGACTTCAAGAACTTGATATTCAAATGAAAGAAATGCATCATATAAATAATAATGATTATAAACTGGAGATGCTCTCCAAGCATAGGTAATGATTTTTCGATTGAAAAATGGAAGGAAAAATTCTGCGACCTGGGTTTGAACCAAGAACCTCGACTATCATGATTACGAAAAATCATTACAAATGCATCATATATTCAATTCTTGATGGGCATCTGTCAATCTTGGAACTCATTTGGCACAAACCTTTTTCAATCTCAATTGTTTCAGTATTCTGCGTACTCTTGCTTCCCTAATTCCCAATAGGTGTTCCATTTATTTTCCACGTTTACATGTCTGTCTTCCGAAACTTGGTATTTGTCTGCCGTTTCGAGGAGAATCCTGAATAATGGCGTAGCTCCTTTCACCAGATAATCTGCGTGCCCAACGACTAAATCGTACTTTTTTATATAATGCATTACATAGAGTTTTTGAAGTAGTTTTACTCGTATAACTTCTGATACTGCCATTTCATTTTCATACCTTAATAACAGTGTAAACATTTAAATATAAGAGAGCAAATTTTCAACTATTATTGAAGAGTGTTTGGTAGATTGTGGATTAAAATGCATTGTTATTAGACAGTAAGGGAAACGAACAAAGAAAATGCACTTCACCTTAAACAACACCGTTCTTCTAATGCTGAAATATACTAAAACATCCACTGACACGATTAATATCTAAAACAGTATTATAATGAAGTTCCATGTTTTAAGCACGCATATACAAATCTATTTTTTTTATTATTATTTTCGTGTTCACAATAGCTCTTTACAGAATTTTCAAAGGCCACATTTGTCACATTTACTTCGCTTAAGCATCCGCTACGTTTCCATTTAAAGTCTGATTTACAAGCCGCTGAACTCTAAACACAAAAGTTCACGTGGTCAGCTCCCTTTTGTTCGAAACTGGACAGTTCTCATTTAATATTCAACGTAGCTTTAACGACCGCTTCATTACCGCCTGACTCACTTCATAAGCTTCCTATTTGCTGCAGGAAACGAAGGTCGACCTGAAATTCAACATTGTACCTATAACATCCACTTTTATTTTGGATAATTCATAATCGTCATTAAAAGCAGATGAGGCACCGATGATTCCACCGATGACAAAAGCTCTCCTCCCACGCGTTCAATTTTAATCCGTTCACTAAACCACCTCTTCAACTGGGGCGCGGGCTAATATCTAATGCGAAATTTTAAACAAGTATATAGAAAGCTATTTCATAACGAAGTAAATTTCAAAGTTTTCACACCTTTCGCTTCAATTGGGGAGGGGGGGGGGTCTCTGCAAATTTAAGAGCTTTTAGAGATTAAGAAAAAACACGTTTTCTTTGAAATAAAAATATTTGCAGCGTATTCAGTAAAGTGTATTATATATTGTTTAAGACACATAACGAGTGTTAATTAATGGATTTCATTAATTTATCGAAACTGGTGAAAATTATCAAAATTCTAAAGGTCCCATCTAATTACGAATAGCTATAATAGCTATAATTTAAACCGATTAAAGTTTCATAAGTCATTTAGAGTTTTATGCTTTAATAAAATCAAAGATTATAAAACATTTAGAGATTTAATTTGTACAATTTTAACTATAATTATTTTAGAACACCGCAAAACATCAGAGATATCTTATAATAAAATATTTAAAAATTCATTACAATTACGTCTAGTTATTGATTCCTCAACTACAGTGGTGAATATTAAACTAAACTACCTAAAGGTTAGCTTTATATGAAAAATAGTTATAACTGTTAAAGATACACATTTTTAGAAACATTAAGGACAAACGAAGCCACCAGGCGCAAGCAAATATCAAATCACGTTAGATGTTTTCTTTAAAAAGTATCTTTTCTTAATGACCTTAAGAACGAACCTGAAATTTTAAAGTTTAGGTCACGCAAAATAAATTTTACGTTTATCGTCCGGCTATTTTTATTTTACGTTTTCACGGCAAATAAGAAAACCCAAATTTTACAATGTGACCTAGTGCAGTAATATACAGGTAAGTTAAAAGTCTGTTACCCTCTTCCTACCTTAGATACCAATGTAGTTAGGCAAATTCCAATACAGGGAATGAATAGGAACTTCAGGATGCTCTATAGCACCTTTCATCATCTCCAATATGCAAATTAGGACACATCCAAATTCTATCTCGAAAACCGTAAGAGATACACAAAAAATTCCAATTGCACA